>JAUOZQ010000818.1:0-22990 GCA_030710315.1 Anomotaenia brevis | reverse complement strand
TCAAAGCTAGAAGGTCAGCAAATGTCAAATATTAAGGAAACCATCCACTTTACAGCAGGCAATGCTGTAGAGGATTGTTGTATCCTGGATCGTATTCAGTCTTGTTAGCTCCAAGAGTGGAATTTAAAATCTTATTTGTGTGGAACGACTAAGTGCATCTCTCGAAAGGACTCTTCGGGACACTGGAGTACGACCACCTCCAACTTTCACTAGCGGAAGGTATATTTTCGATCCTTAATGGTTGGTGCTTATTTCACTTTGCTAGACCTGTTTGATCTCTGTTAGTTATCCAATATAAATGCATATAAGAACCTTTTTCTGATGCCAAAATAGCACCACTATGTTTTCCACATATTATTGACACTAAGAGAACAAGGTTTCCCAGCAAAGCAGTGTCGTTAAAGGTGTGATTATCGTCAGGCGAATTAGAAATGCCTCTACAGCTCACTGACAGCTCAGAATAGATACATATCCTTTATCCCTGACCGAATGGAATTAACTGAGCTTTATATTTAGTGCTAACATCTTCCGTTCAGATCTAGAAAAAGAAAAGAAAATTTAAACAAATTCTAGCTTAGTCAAGAAATTCTAAGCTTCGATTTCAAGATTCCCTGGAAAAGAGTCACCTGTATCGTTTAGGATGGGCTAAATATTTTTCACATAATGGAACATTGTAGTGTGTTCCATGGACTCATGCTCACCCGATCGGTTGCACGATTCCATTAAGGAGGTCACGTTCAGCCCCAGAGGTCGGATAAGGAGTTTTGTGCCTGATATTTCATGGCAAGCAGTAATCCTGAAAATTTTCTCCCAGATGATAAATTTATCGCTTTATTAATACACAAGATTTAAGCATAACACCTCCACAGCTACATGAACTCATTAAGAATTATGCAGGTTTTACTTGATCACAGGGAATATTCATGAAGCTTAAGTCTATCAGTACTGTAAATACTCATTAAGACCGGAAATGTAATTATAACTTTACTTCTGCTTCTCTTTAGCTGCGAAGACAACAAGCGGGAAAGTCGTTTCTACAACGCTTTTGGATTTTCAATATCGACTATGCGTTTCGCTTAGAACAACAAAACTTCAATTCTAAAAATGTTTTTTTCAATCTGATATAAGCTTGTAAAGAGTTTGCTGGGCATGAGAAATTCAATTGCTATCAAACAATTAATTGGGATGAGTCTGCTATGATGCCTATATGGCAGAGCAGGTTTTTTCAAAGGGATTTCCATTACTACCACGTGTTGCGATACATTTCGAAGCCTAAATAAGGCCTTGATACTTAATTCGTCCCTCATAAATCAGATAGCGGAAATGCAAATACAAATGCCTTTTGTTGCTATTGTCAAAACCACTTATAAACCATCGCACCAAATCAGTTGACTGCAATCCTGATTTTCTTTATCCAAATATCTATATCGAAACCTAGCATTTAAAAAAATCAGAATTTCAAGCTCATTTAAGATATAAGATTTAGGACATTAGAAGCTGTTTCACAATTTACTGAAATTGCAGTCAGTAGCATACATATATCACTGAATTAAATAGTTAAATAGAATCATTTCTAAAGATTGATGAATCGGAACAAAAGCAGAGATAGCCAATAAACACTAACGTAAATGAAATGGGACTTCGAAATTATTATATCCTTGACCGATATTTAAAAATGATCACAGGATCATTATCATTTTCTTAATTTCGCTGCCTGAGAAGATAAGAATTATGTTGAACAACCATTATCTGAAAGTTACAATTTTGATTTTTAGAACAAGAGTTAAAATTGCTCCAACATTTTTCCCATAAAAGTGTAATCTCAGTGTATCTTAACCTCAATTTTCATAAAATTACAAAGAAAATAACGATTTTAAAGCAATCCAAATTCACAGCCACTCAAAACTGTCATTATTCAATTTTTCCGTTTTCTTTTTCGCTATGGACAGATTTTTACCATACGGTCAATTTTAGAAGTAAAATACTTTCACCAAGTTCATTTTGATGATTAAATTATTTTCCGTAAATCAAATAGCGGATATGAAATACAATGTCTTTGCTACTGTTGTCAAACCCAAATATATTTCATTGCAACAGATCAGTCGATTCCAAATGCTGTTTTTCTTCACCTATATATTTATTTATATCTAGGCCTAGGATATTAAAAAATTTAAAGTTATAAGGGCATTTAAGATATATACTTCGTCTAATTAAGGATGAAATGACGCTGCTTTAAGTTGGAAAAGCTTTTAACTTAATAAGTATTTGGTAATATTGAAGCTTTTTTACAATTTAGTGAAATTACCTTCAGTAACATAAATTGGTCACTCAATGCATCAGTTAAATAGATTCCTTTTTAAAGATAGTAGATTTGGAATAAGCTGGAGATATTAGATGAATAAATATTTTAACAAAAGTTGTGCGAATTATTATTTATCATATCTTTGGCCAATATTTAGAAAATTGTTCACAATAACTTTACCATTTCCTCGGTTTTACGGCCTAATTTAATTTAATTCAATTTTAATTTTATTGAATTTAATTGCCCAGTAGGCTAGAATATGTAGTCTTATTTTGAGTCATTATGTTGTATGATTTTCGGGAATGCCTATTTTTGAGCGTATTCAAGTGACATTAAATTAGTAAATTGCTTAATAAGCCGAAGTACAACTTTTGGACAAAATACTCCGGACACATTTTCCAAATGTCAGAAGTTACGAACTATCTTCTAAGTTCAGTGAGGTAACATTAAGCTATCAACTGAATGCTGATTCCAACGTGGAATTTCTGACCACTGAAATGTCCAGCTGTTTGTATAAGGCCATAATTCCTTATATACTTCTGTACATTTCTAGTGGATATGACTTTTGCCAACTAAATAATTTATAACAATAATAATTTACAAATAACCAAAAAACAGACCACTTTTGCAAAAACCATGAAAGGGTACGAACATTTCGATACGTTCATTTTGGTGATCATTCATTGAACATACATTATCTTTGTGTTTATTCGCCGGAGGATAAAATCCCATTTTCTTTTTGTTAACCACTAATTCGAAGACCTCTGCAAAAAAGCAACCACACCTAATTTAGCGATAATAATTTTAATATAACATCGCCATATTAAAATTCCCAATATCAAATCGATCCATTTTCTCGTCATTTGATCAAGTGAAATGTCCTTTTTTTCTCGAATTAGGACGAATGATGCACATGCCAACATCACATGAATTATGTCTAAAATTTCAGAGAGAGGTAATTATTGAATCTAGAAGGCTGTTTTTAATTGTCCATAAATCACTCGAACAAAGTGAAAATCATTCATGAAGCAAGCAAGTTGCATTTTGTAAAACTGTTTATGAAAACCCGGTTTATCTCATGTAGATGACGGTTTCCAAGTGGAGGACGATGAATGACAATGCGAGAAAGATGTGGTTATATATAGGGAAGAGGGAGTCCGAAATGTAATTTACATGAAATTTGTGACTATTTGCTACAATAGGTCGAGTCTTTACTGCATTCGTAATTGACAACGCATGAGAGCCTACCTATGGTACATTGCAACCGAAAATTAAATACAACATTCCAAAATAAAATAATGGCCTTTTAATGATACTCTGTTTCAGAACATAGTAATTATTTTGATATTTAATCCGATCATCATCACCAGTTAACTATTTTCTGTTGAACGATGTTTAAATTGTGTCAAAGATGCAGAGAACGAACTATCGCTTAGGTCGGCACTTTTGGTAAATCATTTTAGAAATCTCTGATTTTGTTTGTAGCCCTGAAATTTATAGTCTAGACAATTTTCCGAAAAAGTCGTCTCAGGCAATACAACTCAGAAATGTAACACTTCAAAAGCCTCTCTAATTACAAACCGTCTAATATTATATTAAAACTTCCAAAAGGAGCATCGTTAAAAGCCATTTTAGAAGTGAATTTACTAGGACTAGTTATGATTTAATGCTAGAACCGCAACACTCATTAGTCATTATAAGACTACTTGATCCTTTACGTTATTTGCAAATTGTATAGCTATTTCTAGGGCATATGTGAAACAAGGGGGCTGAATCGAAATCTATAAGCCTTTAAGATTAACTACAAAATGCAATTAATTTAAAGAAAAAGTGATTTTACTCCGAGTGTGTATGATGAAAGAACTGGGCCATTGTCCAAATATTAGTGGTTAATGTGGTTTAAGAGAAAAGAACGTCTGGAAGCACTCCATTATGATGGAAACGAAGCTAAAATGTTAAACTAAGTGAATATCAAAAAAGCAATTTTCCTCACAGCGTGGCCCAAACTTGCGTGCAAAACTGGTCTTTTCAAATTAAACTGAGCTTTCCACAATTTTTTTATATATAAATAATGAAATTTGTCGTTAATATGTAAATGATGCATCCGTTAAAGTAATGATTTATTTTTCGTTTCAGCTACAACAACAAAACCACCATACAAAGAAAAAAAGCAAAACTTTTGCGCTTTCGGAATAACGCTAGCTGTCCAGTTCGAAAGCTAGCTAAATCTCAAATAAGAGTTTACATTCGAACATACCCTGCTGATATCTGTCTCAGTTACCTTAATGGTGCAAGTGAATTGCAATTCTGGAATATTTGATCCAGAGCACTTTTATCCAAAACAAACGTTTGGGATTCTTAATT
Source organism: Anomotaenia brevis (assembly GCA_030710315.1). Lineage (NCBI taxonomy): Eukaryota > Metazoa > Platyhelminthes > Cestoda > Cyclophyllidea > Dilepididae > Anomotaenia > Anomotaenia brevis. The sequence continues at coordinate 18,324 of JAUOZQ010000818.1, read as the reverse complement.
TAAAACATCCTTGACATATTATTGTATTCCTTTGGCAATTTTAACGGCTCGTGTGGCATCCATTTTGGAATGATCTGATGTATAGAAAATAACAAGTGGACTTTATTCTTGTGTAATATGCATTTGCGAGTGCTGATTGAGGGTAGAACAAGAGTCAGTAGCACAATCACGATTAAACTCAATTAACCTTAGAGCATTTAATTATGAAGAAATCTACTGGTTGCACAACCTCTTAAGTTATTATTTTAGGTCGTATCGTGTTCCGCATTTGCATGATATGGAATATTAGGTTTTATTTTCCCAAGACAGGTATGAAGCCGTTGAGTTATACATAAAACCCTAATAAACCTAAAATGCATGTTAATTTTCAACCTTATCCATTTCAAAGGTCGAAAATCTTTACAAGAATTCTCATAAATAGACCAGCAGCCTCATATTTCAAATAGCGCACTTCCACGCATGTTGAGCAATGATAAAAAACTACAAAACAGGAAACCTTTATTTAAAAAAATGCAGTGTTGAGCATCCCATATCACAACTGCGCAATTTGAAATCCCTTGTAAAAGCCACAATGTATGTGAATTTCATGGGGCTAATGCATCATTTACGTACTCCACATTCCAACCTACATATTACTGAGATAATTCGCAAACAGTACTTGTTACCTGTGCAAAACTCCTTATCTAACCTTTGGGGCTGAACGTGACCTCCCAATTGGAGTCGTGCAGTTGATCAGGTATGCATGAGTCCATGGAAAACACTACAGGCTCAAAACCCAGTTCGCATGGAAAAATGTGTAATACAATTAAAATTAGAAATCTCTGTTGATTATGAGCTCTGAAAATAAATTGTCACAAGGTTAATAGTTGTAGTTATTCATTTGTCTAAAAGTCTTACTTTGCCTCTTGGAGATTTAGAAACTTGAAAACGGCAAATGAGTTTTTAATTTCAAAGTAAACTTGTGAATGCTAAGATCAGACAAGATGACAGCTAATTACATTTGAAACATTTTTTTAAAAATAAGACAAAACAGATAATTTAGACTTGATTTTACTTTTCTAAACTTCGCCAATCATATATACACTAAGAGAGAGACGTAGAAAAGTTAAAGATGTAGTGAGCCATTGGGCAAAACAATGGTCCCAGTAGTATTCGATATTCCAAGAAACTTCATGACTTCAGTGGTAATTATGTTGATGTCAGTGTATGCATCATTGCATCATTTTAAGATCAATAAGAGCCAATGCAAGAGTCTGTGGAGTTGACTGGCTTAAATGTTTTGATCAAATTAGGAAAGGGAATACTTGTGAAGTGGCATTCAGTCACTAGGTATTCAGGTGAGCAGCTATTTAAGACAGTCATCTTAGATACCAATGTTGCACATCGACACCTTGAGTAAATTAAAAAAAGGTCATTATCTCATACATATTTACGATCTCTATTTAAAATTGCACGAATATGGCTATTTAGAAAAACAAAAGTGATGCCGTCTCATTTGGAACTTCCTAAGGAATCATTTCAAAACCTCGACGATTTGTCAGACACCTCCAATCAACTAAAGTGAAATTGAAGATCCCATGGCATTGCACGCGGTAAAAAAGAGCCTCATTTCAGCTTCTCAGACCTGCATTTCTGCTTGTTTACTTGATTCAAATTCTAGTAAGTAAAACGATCTAGGTGTTCCAAAGTCATACAAAGTGTATGATTTATTCGATTTCTCGAAATTGGTCTGATCAATTTCTGCAAAATTGATCTGGTAGTTAGTTGTTATATACCAAATGCTTCTGCCCTATTCCTCTCTGAGGGCAAGACAAATTAGAATGTATATGCAACCACTGCGAAATATTCTTCCGCTAGCATTTGTAATCTTTGCTAGTAGTACAGTCTAAATGAATCCCAAAGACGTTCCACGTATAGGGTGGTAGTGACTGCTTAAATAATGCTCCTTTCCAAAGTCTAATCGAGAAACGAATTCCATAAAGCAATGAGAAAGGCTTTATTTATCCTGAAACAAACTCAAGATTATTACCGGGGGTAACTGCTTGAGAAGAGTGCCAAAAAATGATGAGGCGAATGTGGGTGGTGAATGACGCAGAATACCATGCAAAACGTGATGCTGATTATGGATTTTGAAGTCTATATCAGCACGAGACTCAGAGAGTTGGTCACTGATTAAAGCTGCGTTGACACATGGGTATACAGCTACTCAGATTGTCTTTGAATGCGTTCATGAATGCGTTTTTGAAGTTCGCTTTCGATAAACGTTTGCCAGTCGTCCTTTCAGTCCCATCCTACCTCACTGTCATGTTCAATTTCCATATTATCTCTTCTGGGAAGTGTTACACAACACAGAGAGTCTTCTGAAACTGATGCCAGAAAGATTCCAGAGTGTTTTAACTTGCTTGCCAACATTTTGGATCAAACGACAGTGCTATTTTTCATAGATCCAACATGGTGTTCAACAGTTAGGTTCACAATTCGTATATGTAGAAAATTGCATAGGCAAACTTGTAGCTCCTTAATTTATTTATCGTGCACATTTCCTATGCTGAACCCCCTTCTTCAGGTCTTCCTTGTTTAAGGGGTGATTATTGTAAAAAAGCATAACCTAGTGAGTTACGCCTACTCTCAAACCCATTAGGATTTCGGCTGGAGATCTTCCATCCAAGGTTAGACGCGGAGTAGGTCGATATGCCAACAGGAAACGTTATGGAACCCTTCGTAGTATTCAAATTACATTCTGTTTGATTGGCTACGGGGCAGACTACCAGCTAGGTTTGCCAGGCATGCTGTGAAATTGAGGACACGATAGTAACTAGGCCTTCCAGACTGCGTAGCTAAAGTCGCGCTGAGTAGGTGATGAGAATACTCATTCTTCACTGAATTCCAATGATACTGAGCACAGTTTAAAGGCACCTCAAGGCCACGCAATGAGTATTAGTTATCGCATAAGAGGTCTATGCGCTGGTGCTTTGACGATAAGGTTGTTCATTTCCTATGGCTTGTCGGAATATTTGAGAGCCTTTTTTTAAACGGTGCCAGCAATCACTTGTTGCGTGTCACTTGTAGTACCATTTCAACGTTTGATCAGAATTCACAATTATTTTCCTTAAAAACTGCTCATTTAACCATGTGCAATTTTGATAGAAGGCGTCCGTCCTTATTGAGACTCGAATCGTATCGGTACATCCCATAATTGAAGAAAATGTAAAGGGGCATTTTGCAACGTCTTATGGGGGAGGACATTATTTTTCCTCTTTGAAGCTTTTATACAAACCAAACTTTGTGTTAAGAATAAAAATGGAAATTGGCTTAAAAACCGTGCTAACATGGGAGTACGACCCAAGAGTCGCTTGTGGCACATTGAGTTTCATAAACAGTTCAAGAAGGGATACCCACGAGCCGACGAATCGACTAGAGACATTCACTCAGTTTTCCACCTTTTGGAGATGTAGATGAATGCTTCTAAGGCTTGAGCAAAGCTTAATTGGTAATTCCAACCCAACTGATACCGCAGTACTTTTTTCAAGTGCCACTTCAAGCAGGTCGTCTTATAACTTCAACCAGACGACGTAGCCCAGGTAGATCTTTATTTTCGTGGAGAGGAAAATTTCCACTTGTGAATATCTTAAACCATCTTTTGCAAACGGCTTTCCCCATCCACACAAGCCTTTCTATCAGCCAGGCAAATGCTTTAAGCCGCTTCGTAGGTATTTGAGTTCACTTTCATGAATAACTGCAGCACTATGTGTTTCTGTGCTCTTCCAGACTAGCAGGGTTTCAACCAATCGGATTTTAATTTAACTGTTCGGCAAGCAAAATCCGATTCATTTAAGTGAATCCTTACATAAAAGTAATGTGTAAAGCCATTAGAAGTTCTAAAATGCTAATATTTTTACAGAATGGCCTAAATTTAAAAGAGTGAAAAATATATACGCATGAAAACTCTGAAAATTAGTTTTTAGCTCCAGTGTTTCTTAATAATATTTCACTGAAATTATCAATTTGAGCTAAACATTGTTTTTAGAATAGGTATTTTAGAATACCATTTGGTTAAAATGTTTCTTGTATGCTTATTTAGTGCACTAACAAAATGCTTTCTAAGAAAAGCTGGTAATGATAAAGAAAAAAGCGAGGACAGAAAGGATTTTTATGATGGCAATCTAAATTTCATTAGATATGTTGATAACCCATAAGTTTCAATTAAACCCAAAATGATACAACACTGAAGAAGAATTTGCGCCAATCGAAGAGGTAAAAGGAGGGCGGCAGCACCGGTCTAAGTTCCCTTTTCGACATTCTCATGGGACTGAACCTCAGCTTCTAGCGCGCTACTTTTATTACTTCTTTAAGTTGCTTAAGATGTGAATCTTCATTATGAAGACAGCGCCGGATAGGTCAGTGAGAGCAGCTGATCAAGCCCTTGAATGCGAAACGTGATTATTCAGTTGTAAAATTACAGCTTTCGCCTCCTATTTGACAGCAGACTGAGTAGATTTTAAGGCCAGTTAGGAAAGCCCTTTTTAAACTGATGTTTATAGAGAAAGTTCGCATTTCATCGCAATACATAATACGACACGATCATTAGCTTGTTATTATTCGCTTCACTTAGTTCACCGAGTGCAATGCCAGTGACTCCGTGCGTCGTCAATATGAGGAGGCCATGGAACTCGCGAACAAGACACTGGAGAGTCAGATGAGATATTTTGCCAAATTCGTTGATGCCCACTGCCGTTACTACAACTACCACGTGACGAAACTGGGCAAGCGAAGATCGTTGCTTAGCCAGACTCTCGCAGATTTGACGCAATTAAGAGTGGCTATCAACAGCGTCATGTATAGGGGACAAGATTCCTCATTTGAGGTTAGCCTTTTCGCCTTTACAACAGGCTCTGTCTGCTTTCCCTTCTACCTAGGCCAACATTAACGGGTGCATTTATCTTCACCAGGGCGATGACATAAACGTCGATTCGATGACGCTAACGACCAAATTAAAATGGGGTAATGATGCTCCTACAACCATGTCGGTGCCTTACCTCTATCGTCGTGGAAAAGACCCTAGGGGTACCAGATTAGCGTGACTCATCTGTGGCTCGATCTGTGAAAGAGGCCCCCATTTCGAGAGAACAAGACACACGCTCTTCTTCGACAAATCCTTTACCCACCTGTGGAGTGGAGAGGAGTGCGAGCCCCTCCGACCCACTGGAAATCATCCCGATGTGAGTGAGAGCTTTAAAGTCGAAATCCATTGACATTTATCAGCCATCGATTTGTCTTGCTGAAACGCTTTTGGTTTGACAGATGCCTGATGCTACACAGGTGAAACTGTGGGGTGAAATGATGCAGTCTGTGGTGAAGCATGTGAGTCAGCGGCGACGAATCCCGGAAGATCGCATGTTGCGCTTCCAGAACGAGGTGAGGCGGCATGTAGCGATCGTGAAGGAGCTCAACCAACATCTCGCTGGCCATTTGGGCTGGGCTTTAAAAGGACGCAGTTAGCTTCTCAAGACTTACCAATCCAGTAGGAAAAGTGCACAGGTTGTTACCTAATATTTTAGCTTGTTTTCTTTGATAATATACACAGACTAAATGGAAACTTGAAACGAGGTTACCATCCCATATTAAATGCGTAGTGGAAGCGGTTTGGCGGTGTTTACTCTTGACCTGATTGTATTAGCAGCAATTAGCATCGACGGAAAACAACTTCACTTTAGTCAATCATTTGGAGAGTTAAATTATTGATCCTAATATTTTATTCACAGGATGATGTTGAAGACGTGGTGGATGTCCTGGCAAAGGTCCATTTGTCTGACACGAAATCTGATAAAATTGGTGAGCTAGAAACGACCGCAAAATCAGACGCTCCATTAAACAGTGTTGGAGAATCGGAAAATACTGAAGCTCATTCATCCGATCTTCATACATGCGCTCCCGGCTCTACCGACACGTTGGAAAGTCTTTTGTTTACTAATTTGTCGGCAGCAGTCCATGAACATGAGGTGAGTGCTTCTTTCATTTTGTAGACATTAGCATTTGAGAGTTAGAGCCTAATGCATTTGTGTTCCGCTCTTCTACAAGGATGGCGATGAGGAAGGCGAGCGAACTGAATCGAGGGCGATGAGTGAAGAGATGACAACTGGTGATGCTTCCTCGCAGGGTGTTAGTGAAGCTTCCAACTCATTCGTGCACGACTATTCCCCCAGTTCCAGAGGTGAGGAGGGCACTTGCTCCACTTCCTCGTTTATCCACTGCAGTCGGGAACTCACTGGCTCCACCCTACTAACTGCCACCTTTAGTGAGATCGAGGTTAGCGAGCATTTCACTTTTGATTTGGTCTCGAAGAGTCAACTCATTAGCTTTGATTTGATGAATGAACGACGTGCTTTTGCATTACAGGGTGAAGCAGAGGTGGGTCGTGGAAATTCCGTAAGTGGAACCACTTGGAAAAAAGGGCTGTCTTATTGAACTTCAGGAGTATATTTTAATTTTTATGAGTTATAATGCCACAATTTATTGTATAAACCGTTAAATTTAGCATTAGGTGGTAGACAAATATAACATATTGCGCAAACTGAAAATTGCCCACTTTGCAAAAGTATTAGAAATATTTCCATTTGTTAAATTGAAAAAATTTTGCAGATTATATAATTTGCTTTTGACAATTTATTTTCAAAGCTTGTAATGCACAGAACTTTCTGATTTTAAGTGTATTACACATTTTTCCATTGGAACTGGGTTTTGAATCTGTAGTGTTTTCCATGGTCTCATGCTCACCTGATCAATTACGCAATTCCATTAGGGAGGTCACCTTTAACCCTCTGAGGTCAGATGAGGAGTTCTGCATGTGCCTGATATTTCATGGCTTGCAGCAATCCTGTAAATTTCTTTCCAAATGATAAATTTATCGCTTCAATAATCCACGATATTTAAGCCTAACACATTCTCGGCTACGTAAACTCAATAAGGATTGAAGCTGTTTTACATTTTGCTGAAATTACCTAGTAACATAAATTAATAACTCAATGTAATAGTTAAATAGATTCATTTCTAAAGAGTTTTGAATCGGAAAAAGGTGGAGATAACAAATAAACATTTTAACAAATGTAGTGGAATTAACAATTTACATATCTTTGAATAATGGTTAGAAAAAAATTTACAAGAACATTATCATTTTTTATCATTACATATATATATATTACGGAAAGATTACTAAATTTTAACGAATTTTACAAAAATTGCTAAGATCTACATTTATTGACTTTGGTTGTCCCATAGAATACGGCACTATACCCAAAGAGCTAATAAGAACACCTGCACCTTTACAAGTTTTGATGAGTAGTTACCTTGAAAACGGTCATTAAGGATGAAACATAAATTTGAAACCAATTATAAAGTGAAAGACACTGCAAAGCGAGAGAGTTTAAAAAGAGCATTCATATAAAAAGAATATATTTTGAACAGACAAGAAGGGATTTTATGAATATAGGCTTTTTATTTCCAAACAACATAAAAGTTTGTGCGTTTCCTTGCTCTCCGTTAGCAAAAAATCATTCTCAGCTGAGCTGGGTACTTCTAGTGGCATTTTGTTACACGTGTTTCCAAATTATTAGGAAAAAGCATCTTTTAAGAGCAATTGCCACTGTTTTTCTTGTCTTAGATAGTGCTGCATTTCATAAAAGGAAAAAGCCATTTTTATGTCAAACAGTCGACGTTTAATAGAATAATTCTAAAGCACATTTCGGACTTGGTATCCTCTGATTTTGCTATAACGCCAACAAGTTTTTTAAATAAATGAGGTGCTATATTTTGAAAATACCATCAGTAACTCCGATTAATTGGAACTACAAATACATGTCATAAAAATTTGAAATATAGATGACTCAAAAGTAGGCGGATATGCGGACGAACATATATATGAGAGCAATATTGATTCAAAGTAATAATCAAGTACGAGTAGTTTTTCGATCATTTTAATGGGCTACTGAATGAAAGGCCCTGTTTGAAAAGAAACAAAATAGGGAGATTTCTATAGATTCAAAAAACCCACTTGACTTGCAAACTACCAAAGTAGCGAAAGTGCAATTGAAATGCTGAAATAGTTTGGCACTTCTGAATGAGAAGCGGTGAGGATGAGTGATGTAAATCGTATTGGTTAGAGCAATTCCAAATTAATTTTATGCAACAGATTTAACTTCGGTTTGACACATAAGCGGAACGGTGAGCATTAGATAAGAGCAGTTGTGAACAACACCTTCAAATATCCTCTAACAATGATGATTTATCGCAAGTCGCACAAAGTGCAAAAGGAGTCAAGCCACTAAAAATCATTTTTAAATACTTTCCTAAGCTTGAAACAAAGAAAAAGGAAATATTATAGAGTTAGGCAAAATAGCAAGACATCATCATCATTTAAACCTGCCTAATAAAAAAAATTTCCAATTGGTCGAAATGGAAGAGGGTTTCGTTATATGGAATTAAAAATAAGATCACTGATAAGGAATGAGGTTAAATATGAGCACACAATTATGATTGCCTCAAAATGAGTAAAATTTACCTCTTCTAGGAATTAGGGATAATGTGAATTTTTTCTAAATAAAAAAGTATTGCATATCTCGATTGCAGTGGTTCAGGGAGGAAAATATTGTGTTTTCATAGTTCCCTTTCGGTGCGTTATAGAAGTACCACAATTTGTCCAATAACCAAAATATAGCATTATTCTGGTATAAGTACGCATCTATTTCACATTTAGAAAGCAAATATTCAGCTAAATCACAATTTTCAAAAGTACATATGTTGCAGTGGCAAATACGGGATATCAAAAATTTCTCCAATAAGTAACTAAAAGAATCGAAAACCTTTCAGAATTAAAACGTTTCAGACAATATCCATTTTATTCCATTTTGAAATGTTTTAAGAATCCGCTATACTCTTTTAGATGAATTCAACTTTTTTGCACTTTTCTCCAGAAAAGTTCTTCTAAGGTTATCTTTTATTTTAAAATTCTTTACAATTAGAGGAATGTTACGCACACTTGATTTGCTTAAACAGCTAATGTTATTGGCTATAATTAAAGAATGCTGCTGCTGTTTGAATATAGCAATTTCTGCATAAATCTGCTAATTGTCTCTCCATAACATCTATGAGGCAATGAAATATTTAATAAAGGTTTAAAATATTTTTATTCGTAGGTTTTCAGAAAATGCATTATTTGTAGATAACATTGATCTTGAAATTAAAATGTCATGTCCATCACGGTATGTTTATTTCATTAAAAAATCATTTTAAGGCATCCTACCATCTCACGTATATATATTTCTTTTATATTTTGTAAATTAAAAGAAAGCAAAATATGTTAATTCAGTTCAGTCATTTCGTCACGCTACGATCTTGAAAGAATTCCTCAGCCAGGCTTTTTGCGATTTTTGCTTGGGTTTCAGATAAATGATGATATGTTGGTTGGATTGTTTCGTACATACCAACACAACATGTTGCCTATTCATTTTATACAGTAACGGATTGGTACACCTGATTTTAAAACCACAGAAACATGAACTACGTAGAAAAAAATTATAAAAGCTAATATTTTTTTACAAAAATCCAGAAGGTGAATTAATAAATTGAATAAAAATGTAGTAGGCAATTTGTTTAAATTCCAACAAACACCTAGAATTCTAGCGACTTTGGTGTATTGTTGAAATAGCACATGCATCTGTGTGGTTTTAACTTTCCCATATATTTTTTTCGGTTACTTTCTTTTTTCGTTTACAAAAAATGTACTATTCAAATCTGGAAACATTGTTGCCATTCGAGCAAATATAATGCAACACCATTTGTTGAAATTAAATTTAAAAAAGTTAAAAAAGATGTCAAATAATTTTTTTTGTTTTGTTAATTTCTCGTGTTACGAATTTGTCGGAGAACACTTTTCTGCATCATCAAATTTACGCAGAAATGTGTGACAATTATATACATATGTAGATCCTTAAAACTTACATGAACCGCTTTTAAAAAATTCTTCTCCTTGATATTATATTGAAAAGGTCATTTTGTTGATGTTAATAATAAATTCAGTTTATAATTTTTTCCTATATCTCGACAGAAACCTTCTAAATCAAAAAATAACAATTTTTAAAGCAATGTTAGGTTTTAAAGAGGAATTTACGAAAATTTAATACACTTTCGAAAATTTAAGGTAAGGAAATAAGACAATAATAAATGACCAAAGTAAATTTTTTTTGTGACATTTGAAATAATTAAATGATTTTGACAGTGGAATATATTAGCAGGGGACAAACAACTTTTGACGACCACAAACTTATAGGCTTCATAATGTGTTTATAACGAAATATTTAAATACTTACATTTTCCCCACAACAATTTTCATAAATGTGGTTAGCAAATGCACAATAATTCTGCATGTGAATTTAAAAATACAATTTATGTTCTCACTGAATTATATACTTCAGTAGTTGACCACATATGTAGAGCAAGGCCAATCCTCAAACACTTAATAATGAGATTGCATTAAAAAATTAGAAGTTTTACAAGAGATGGTAAGACCAGATGTGGCGTTTTTGGTTAAGTAATTTTAGGAGATAACAATTATTTGTAAAAATTAAGATTTTGGCACGAGCGAGAGCAAAAAGGCAAACAATAAGTAAACACATTCTGCTCGATTTGAAAATAACAATAAAATAGATTGCAGGTAATCATATAAAGTGGTTGGCAAAATTCATTTTTAATTATGATTATATTACTTTTAAAACATTTTTGCTTTAAATTAACAGCAGGAGATATTTATGTATATCGATTATTTGTTTTTATAATTAGATAAAAAACGTTCCATTCATTTCAAAATCTACTTTGGAATGTGGACAAAATATCAAAGCTGCTAATATTCCTTTTAGGTTATAAATATATTTAAAGTGTTTTGTTTCGTTTTATAAAATATGTTTAGCACTTAGATTTGAACAAATTCTGAGGATCAGGACGCATTTATTCGAATTTAAATTTTGCTTTCGTTCTAAATATGATTATTTAATAGTTAAAGCAGTTGTAGTTTATCCTTTTGTAACAGCTAGTGGCGCCTATATCCGAGAATATGAATAACGTAATTACAAGTTTCCAAAAATTAAATTTAAAAATGGTAATTTATCTAAAAATTTCATTCGTTTTAGAAGATAACATATCGCAGCGGAGAAACGAATGATGTGTAGTAGTATTATAGCTGTAGTCATGAGGCAAACGTATCAATTTCAATAGCACGTTAAACGTTAAATTGAAATTTACCTAATATTTATGTTCATTGCCAATAATATGGAAATGCTGTTAAAGAAAAATTGAATTTGGTTTAACGAGGTTGTAAAACAAGCCGATCAAACATATCACCCCTTTTATTTACGAAACTGTCAGTTTAGGCTTTAATAGCAACATAAAAATGTACTCCTTTCTACACAACTCAATCTCATAAATATATTTTTAAACCTCACAGACAAAGTGGTTAAAAATTATTTTATTTTTATGGAATAATCACATGGAACACTCAACTCACAATATTCTTGTCTAATTTAAACACATGATTTTTATGAAATTATTAGTGAATATGCTTTTAAGAAATATATTGATGATTATGTGGGATTTTAAATTGATATCGTTTTAATTTGCATGCACATGTTTCGACACAAAATATATTTGTTCCGAAAATTCAAGGATATGGAGCAAATTCGGTGTCTACTATTGAGTAGGTCTAAATAAACTCAGCGATTTAGTAGCTCGCTCTAAGTCATTTTAAACAAGTGAGATTCGTCTATTCATAGATAATTTAAAACATGTTGTATTCAAAAAATAGTTCGACCTTATACAGATGAGATAATTTAGTAAATTTAATATTCGTGTTTGATACATTATATCATAAAGGCGGTAGAACCCCTTCATTTTTATGCTACTGTGGATAAACATAAAGATATTCTTTTAATAAAGAAAGATGCTTAAGCAAGTGCGAATTAAAAATCTCAGATGAAAAAAAGGTTCTTTTTTTCAAACGTTAGAGAACAAATAACTTGTATTGATATCCTATTACCTCTAATGATTTTTCGCCAGAATAAATACAGCATTTTCCCACCAATGCATTCATATTACATGAAGTTTACTAAATACTCAGAAAGCGATATGCTTCATCTTTCCGAAGTTCACAAAAAGGAGTCTGTCTGGTGCATCTTGACACAAATATTTTTTTACACGATTCATTAATCAATCTGCATTTAAAGTGCAATAAAGTGAATGAAGTCTAGTTAACACGAAAGCTTGTCTAGTTCAAATATCAATTTGCAAGCCTCCTTTGGGAATGTTCATACGCAAAAGTAAAAATGAACAGTTCATTAATTTAATTTTGAAGAAAATGAAACAAATAAATGTTGCTATATTTGAGAAAATGCGTAAAATGAAATAACAATATTCACCAGCTCTAACTGATGGTTACCCAGATTAAGGTGTTGGTCTTTATAAGCTTTAAACAAAGGTGATTCTTTTACCTCACTCAATTTCGCACTGGTCACGTTAATATATTTAATCGTAAAGCCTTTTGATCCCTTTGCAGATTTAAATACGTTTCACACGACAAATTCGTGTGTTATGCAAACAAAAACGAACGTTAAATGGTTCATATCATGAGGTTCTAGCTACGATCCAAGTGACAAAGATCTTCCATATTGAGTGGCTTTGAATATGTCATATTGCGAAGCGATTCATGGCTTAGATTGTGTCAATTTCCGATCGTCAATTTCCATGCACGCGAATCCAAAGAGGTGTATTTTTGTAATCATTGATAAATTAAGCACGTAATACAAAAAATATTATCATAATTATTTTCAAACTTTGGAGAAAAATAACCTCTTATTTCAAATTGTCTCGAAAATGGATCTCTAATTATTTTTTCAGAGTTAGGACATCACTTTTCAACCAGTGCATTTAAACCAGCCTACTAAATAAATTATCCAATTTATCAAAACGGAAGAGGGCTTTGTAATTTGATAAAGAATGAGGCAGAATATGAGTGCAAAACAAGGAATGCTTTGAAATGAGTAATATTTAAATCTTCTAGACATTAAGAATGTTTTAAATTATGTTTAAATAAAAGAGTATTGCATTACACGATTAAAATAGGTTTCTTTATAGAAATATATTGTTCATATATTTCCATTACGGTACGTTTAATAAGTATCATAATTTTTTTCTATGGCCAAATATGTAGCCTTAATCTGGCTTATATACGTATCTATTTCAATTTCAAAAAGCAAATATTTTGCTAAATCACAATTTTAAAAGCATTTAAATTACAGAAATATATGAACAGTAGCAAAGGTTTTTTCAAAGCACTTCGGTTGCAAATAAGCAACCAAAAGAATCCATTTTTTTAATTTAATACATTTAAACAGTAACGATTGTATGTTTGAGTATCATGGGGAGTCCGATATATGCAATGCTGAAATTTACTTAAATTCAAACATATATTTTGTTCGATGCTGATGCTCAATTTTACCCCACTAGTAATGGTTATTCGTATAGAAATTAATATCAATTTATATAATACATGGAAACTTGATTTTAATCCGATTTCGTATTTTACAAATCTACGAAATCTACACCAAATCGCAAAAGGAAACGCTGTAATGAAGGAATGCACACGGCTAGCAAAGACATGAATCCCATCTTCAGCTTTAGCATCATCGCAAATAGGATTGATTTACGCATTCTACTGAATCAAGTTGCCACCAAATCGAATTGGCTCTTATGCCTACTTCATGAATAACATTTTCAAGGTTTCGACGTATCCAGAGAAATATTTGAACACGTAGTTGATAGAATTGCAAATAGCTTGAAAGAACATGAATAACAATAGCTTTCCAGTAAAAGAAGATTCTTAATATTCTGCTGGCATGCTCTTTCAGATATTGTGTTTTTATGTCAAAGTGGTAAAATGCAAATTGTATCTCCAAATTGAAGATACTTTTGTATTTTTAGAAACTTATCTATGAATTCTCCGGCATAGCTCTCATAATCAAAACAAAATTATGGAGGCAGTATACAGGAATCTCGTTACCAAATTGTAATTCTTCATGTCCTAAAGGTCAACTAACAAATCTTTGAACTTGGCGCTTATGAATATTACTGTTCTCAGTTGCATTCTTTAAATTCTTATCTTGTGTTGTGCAGCGGTTTCTGCTTAACCTGTGGGATGTTTGTTGAAAAAGACCAGCATGGAGATCAGTGTGCAATTTTTAGATCAATGGGGCTAACTTCCGTTGGTCTGATTGAATGTGGTCTGGCAGGATCAGTGAGTGGGTCAGTGGGAAGGTGTATGTTGGTGACGATCGGTTGAGTGTGAGCATCGTGGATCGATGTGAGAGACGGTTGAGGAGACTGGGGTCATCGATCCGGTAGAGATGGCGTTAAGTATGGAATTTAGAGGTTAGAAGACAGTCTAAATGGAATAGTAAGTGTGTCATAACAATGCGCCGAAGAGAAACAGCGAGGAATGTGAGGGATGTGCTGCGAACACTACCATTAATACCAAACAGTTTGGAGTTAAGATGGTTGAGTATTGCACCCGCTTCGGAAATAAAATTTGAGTAGAGAGCTAAATGGAAGCCTAGGTGAGGAGATGAGGAATATCCATTTTCTTTGGTTTGAGGAACCTGGCCATGTAGATTGAACTTCTGCTGGAAACTTTAGCATGATTTAGAGGTAGAAGGACTCGTGTTTCACTATTGCAATCACTCAGGAAAGCAGACTTTGCGACCTCATTTGGTAACGGTAAGCGGTCGTCTACCTGAATAAATTATTGTTTTCCAGATATTCAATCAATTTTCGTTAGTTTATTAATTTCCACGATTTAAGCGTCTAAAAACAAGCCCTGGTTTACCAACAATGTTTCTGGCACAAACACTGCCACCACAAACATTACCGCATTTGCCACTTACTATGGTGATTTGGCTTCAAACTACTTTAGTGATGGTGCAGCTCACCCAAATAGAGTGGACTGAGTAACTAAAGGGGAAACTTGAGAAAGAACGTGCAAAAAAAGTTGCAGAAGCTCCGCATACGCAGACACCACTTAATCCATCGCAGATATGGCCAACGGATCCGCAGCACCAGCCACAGTCAATAAAAACGCCACCACCTTAAACGAAAAAGCTGGTTACATTGTTATTCTTGTAACTGATATGCTGCTTCATATTTTAGTTTTAAATGTAATCAAAAATGAGATAAATCCCATGCTTCAAATTCGAAACTTGTTTTGGTATATCAGTAAGATGTATCTGTTGTTTGAATGAATTTATACTGAAAGGAAAACCACTATTTTTTACAGGAAAATGCGTTTTCAAAACTACACTTTGTTATGCAAAACTATGAAAATAAAGTGGGTCTGATAATTCCTAGCGCTGTTATTGTGCTGTGGGTTTTAAAAATAATTTAACACCATATTTCAAATTCGTTTTGTAAATAACGAAATTTAAAATATTAAAATTTTTAATTGAAGTTTAGGTGTCAACTATTTGAAAAAGGTTCACTGGCATGTTTTGAGGAACAATTTTATTCCAAACGCATGAGGTGTGAGTACACATATCCAGCATGTATTTTTAAACAGAGGATGGGATTGTATACTTGTATTAGAAGAAACAAACTAGCACATGATGAACTAGGTGTGCACACCGTCTGCACGCTGTCGTGCAATGCTGTGTACACTATTTATTGCGACAGGGCACAAATTGTGACTAAGCGAACTGTGATTGCTTCGTTCGTGTCCTTATCCTTGAAATCAGTATCCACATCAATGCAACGCGTAAACACCATAAGCTTTACATATTTGTTTAAAACGGCAAGTGGCCTTGATAATTTAGATGTCTACAAAAATTTAAAATTCAAATTCTGTTCTTTTTGGAGACACAATGAATGATTAGGAAATCTAAGTACTTTTCTATTTTAGATTGTGTAAATGGAATATTTCAAGTTAATAGCACGTAAATTTAATCAAATAGACGCTTTGCTTATCACTTTTGGTAGTATTAGCTTAGCAAAGTTAATTGAATGATTTAGTTGTTATGTGGGTTTTATTAAATACGAATTTAGACGCATTTCGTTTGCTTTTTCCAAGTATGAAATTAAAAATTAGTCAAGGATTGTTCTCAAACACAAGAAATATACTCCCAGTGATTCTTATGCTAAAAGCGTCACTGTTTCACTTACTACAAAGAATCATGTAAATTTGCATCTTTTAAAATGGGTAGTGCAGTAATTCAATTTCAGTGCACATTGATAGCATGGTCAAATAATCGAGTGTGTTTCTGGCGACATCCTACACCTTGTAAGAATTTCAAAATCAATTAAGATAAATTAAATCCAGCAAAGTTTCGTCAAAAGCCTTTTTAAATCATAAATTTTAATCTAACGATACTACAAAATACTTGATGAAATAATTGGAGAACGCATTTTCTACATATTATTATGGTAATTGTATAAAAGGCCATTCAGTTGCAGAAATCAATTCAATATAGGGTTTTCAAATTATTAAAGAGATTTTGTTAGTATGAAAAACGTTAGGTTACTTTTCTAAATAAAATTATCATGGCAATTTTTTTTTACACATAAATAGTGTTTTTTCGAGAAAAGCTTCCGTAGCATAGCATTTAGGAGGCATTTTTGCTAATCGCAACAACCCTTTAAAAATATTCATTTCATAAGGCACGTATTTATAGATGGACAAATACAAAAGCCATATTTACGTTTGAAGTGTTTCCTCATTAATAATGGATTGTTAATGTTAATGTATTTGCTACAACTCTGCAAGACGCGTTACGAATTTTAACCAGTTTGTGGCCTATAGCTACCTGGTTAGACGTACTGACTTTCGATTCCAACAGAATTGTTTTTAACTTTTTGCTTAAAGCAGTTTAGTAATCTGCACGACAATGAGTGGATCAGGTTCAGCATTTTCTTCGTATTTTGGAAAAAAATGTGCAAGCTTTATCAGAACATATTTTCTTTATTTATTTTATTTTACTCATAATTTACATCGTACAAATAAAGGCATTTCCCCAGGATATGGAGAATATAAGATAATTTTTAATTTTTTGAACGTCATTTTTTAACGCGAATAATTGTACTTATTTATTTATATAATAATTAGTTATCAAAATCTTACTGACAATTAAAGTTAAGTTTTTTAGGAACTTAAAAAATTTTATTTGAGTCGAATAGACTGCAATTTTTTTCTACATAAAATAATTTTTAATGGTTCTTTCAAGGGAGTTTTGGAGATGCTCAGCTATTGCCGTCCTCTTTATTCTTTTTGAATTTTTGCACTATATAAGTTTCATCTTTCTAAAATAAAAATACACATTTGTATAGATTTGAGTAAAAATAATCGAATTACAAAAGGTCCAGGAGACGTTTACGGAACCTTTAAGTCAGTTATCTGCTAGCCACAAGAATAAGAAATGGTTATTTGGCACAATATTTTAATAGAAAAATGTATACTTTTATTTTTGGGTTTGCGTTAATTTTTTGATTTAGAGAACATAGCAAAATATCATGACGATCAAATTGCATTTGCTATTGAAATCACAGCTTGTATGTACTCATATTTTTATAAAATTGTATTAAAAGATTTTTTACATATTTTACTCAAACCTTACAATAAGATTTAAATTTAATAATTTAATTAAATTGATGTTTCATGGTGGAATCCAAATTAAAACCAAAATTTGAATTTCCATGCACTTATCATAGAAGTAAAAATATATTTATTAGCGCAGTATTTGTCTTCACCGTTCATTCTAAATTTCAATTAAGTAAGGAAAAATTCGTCATTTCCGTTAATAATCTGCTTTTCCTTATACGTTTTATACCCAAT
Organism: Anomotaenia brevis; assembly: GCA_030710315.1. NCBI lineage: Eukaryota > Metazoa > Platyhelminthes > Cestoda > Cyclophyllidea > Dilepididae > Anomotaenia > Anomotaenia brevis. The sequence continues at coordinate 413 of JAUOZQ010000818.1, read as the reverse complement.
CAATTGCAAAACTTTATTTTGTTAGCTTCTGTAGTTTATTTAACTAAAATATTCGATTTAAAGCAAGTGCTAGTATAAGCATCAGTTGATATAGAAATCCTGTAGGAAAAGTCATTAATCCAAGTAATAATTAAAAATGAATGTTTAATTTAGTGAGTATTTAAAAACATATCGCTTCTAAGGGAAAATAGCATTAGCTGAATCTATTTAAAAGTGCTGCTTAGTTTAAACAATCTTACATGCGTTAGCAACAGCAACCCAAATTGGAAAAAGATGCAAGTCCAAGAACTACAGCAAGAAAAAATCAAAATTTGACAAAAAATTGTCAAAAAAAGAGTTTAACAAAAGTTTAGAGTCCGTCTTGACTTGAAACATTTTTCTCAATAAAAGTCTGTTTAATTGGTATTTCATTA
>JAUOZQ010000817.1:0-23001 GCA_030710315.1 Anomotaenia brevis | reverse complement strand
TTTACAAAGGAGATTATATTGGGCGTCTGCAACTTCTTGTAGCAAAAAATCAAATAAACTAATGCGATTCTACAAAAAATACCCAGGGGGTTACCACACGCTCCAGCAGAGTAGGAGCTCGTTTCAAGCACAGGTTGCCGTCTTCTTCCAGAGTGCATTCGGCAGTAAAGCGCAGGTCCTGCAAACGAATCGCTCTGTTTTTATTTCCTAAAGTTCGATCTAAGCAATATAGGTGAAGAAATCATGCTCATTTAATGATTTGAAACATGGGAGGAAATCAATTTACAGCCAAGCAACTCACGACTATTCCATAAACGTGTAATTCAATTTTACTTATAGATGTTTCACAAACGTAAGTTGTATCGGAGTTCATCGACTTCTGACAGGTTGATTGGAATTCATCCTTTGCTAGGCAGCGTGAAAGTAAATATTAATTTCCGTAAGAAAAGTTTCTGAAAGTTTTTGCTATTTTAGTGTTGGCGAGAGCATTGGTTTGTTGGAGTGTTGGCGCATGATCGGCTACAAAGAAACACATTCTCACCAAAGTGGAATAGTAAGGATGTGCTAAGCAAATTTTCCTAACCGATATCCCAAATACTTAGCCCAGAATTGTGAGAGGTAGCAGAGCAGTAGTAAACATGTTCCGTATATTAAGAATGAATTTAATGAGCACACGACCGCTTATTCATAAAATTTACAAGGATTTGTGTATTGCGTAGTGTTGTTGTTGATGTTATTGTTGTCCGCGATGCAGGAATGATTCCCATTAAAAAGTTTGTGTATTTGAAGGAAAAATTGTAATTTGTTTATAGAATTGTGAGTTGCACATTTCTGCCACAAAATACAGTAAGGAAACATGTGATCTTCTCATGTTTACTCCTCTTCAAAAAGACTGTTAAATATTCCGAGAAAGCTCACACCACGATTTTACTCTGTGGCAAATGAGAAGTAAAACAATGGGATTCTTTAAGATGCGGGAGGGTTTCTCTCGAAAACGCAATTCGCAGTTAATTTACATGCATACAAATAGCTCAGAAATGAAATCAGCTTTAATGAAATTTGTATAGAGTGAAAATGTTCTAAAAAATCACCTCATTTGGAAAGTTGAATTCAATCCGATATTGGTACAATAGGAAAATTCATGAAGTTTTGCTCTCGTTTCATGGCCTCATTTACAATAATATTAATTGTATACTTACAAAAAGGCCTATCATTTAAAAATTTACATATGTTGCAACTCATAACGATGGTACGATTCTAATCTTAAAGGAAGCAAAGTAGGTTTTTCTTGAACCTTGCAGAACTTAGATATTCTACTTCACGTACTATTGTAACGGTAGATTGGCTTATTTGATTATTTTGTTTTGCTTGAATTCCCAGTTTGTTTCAATGGATTGCTTTAGGAGTAGCAAATAAATTCCTTATGAAAATCAATAAGAAGCATTGCCATGGATTTTTGGAATTAGAATCTAAAAGTTTGAACTAAGTGACTTAGGGTGTACCATGATGGATCTTTCCTGGCAAGAAAGGAAATTCAAAAAACGATCTTTTATTACTACATACATGAAAAATTGTGAACTTCACACGATGTCACTTACTAATTTGTATTAGTATTTTCGTTTTCAGAGTATTATATTCCTCATTTCTCTGAAAAATATAAAAGAATGGATGCATTGCCTCATCAACACAAAGCAGAGAACCTCGTATTCAATATTTTTTGAACATTAATAATCCCTAACATAGCCGGTGTATATTTATGATTTAAACAAATGAAGCATTGATTGCACTAACCGATAAAGCATTTAAAATTTAAATAAATTTGCAAAAAATAATGTACATGCTAGGAAAAAGGCGACTAATTAAATAAATCTTAGAAAATTTTCTGTGATTTATTTGTGACTCTCTTGAACAGTACGTCTCCCTGCATTTATCGCACATCAGTTAAATACTGATTAGAAGATTGCACTTATACAAAATTACCCAAAAGTTAGTCTGAAAAATACCCTTGATCGTGTTTCTACCACTAGTATAAAGCAGACCATGATTATTAGGAGTACAGCTGTTTAGAAAGCGTCAAAGATCTGTTTTTTGGCACATATAAGTCATTCTTGGCTTTAAATGGCTCTTTTCACCCAAAACCTTTCATGGAAAATTGATAACACTCACGCTTCGGTGACAATCACGAATTCAAAATAGGTTGATTCTTGGGTTTCCATTAAAGTTGTTGAGTACCACCTTTAAAATCGCGCCAGGTTTGGACGATTTAGTGAATAAATAGTGCACCCTATGCACTATTTACTTCTTATGTTCTTCACAGTAAAAACTATTTATCACATAAATTCAACTTTTGCAACTAAAATAGGGCCACTATTATTAAAATCGTAAAATTAGTGGTTTAATAAAATTTGAATGCGATTTAAGAACCATTTTTACCATTTGATTAAAATATTATAAAAGTCCTATGTAAATAAACAAAAACCCAATAATTGCCACTAGGAAAAACAAACAAATTCTGTCCTCAGTGAACTCCTTACTAGCCACTTATTGCTCCATTGGGGATAGCAATAAATGCAGTTTTCTAAACCCCCATAGGAACATGAATTTACACAACAAGTTCAATTTTACCTCAAGTAATTTTGGTTCCACCTCTTTGGTTGCTTCCAAAATTATCAATACTATTCCCACTAGGTAGAAGTAATCAATAAGCAGTTTCCTGAGGCAATAATTTAATGTACACTTATCTTTTAGATTTGAACGGCTATCCTAACTAAAACCACAACATAACACATTTTGCTTCTATTGCATATTCACTTAGCTTAATAATAATTCTGCTCTGTACCTATTCTGAGTTTTCGCAATTTGTCCGGGTCAGAAACAACACCCCCTCTCATGAATGTTGGGTCAGTAATTCTGCACAATTAGCCCCACCCCTCCATCCACATGCGTTTAAGTTCACCAAGTCATTAGCACTTTCTGCGAAAGCCAATGACTCGTATAAACAAAGCCTAGTGGTCATATGAAATCAGCCTCTGACAATAACGCCAATATGGGGCGGTTTTTCAACTACTAAACTATGGCCAAATTCCTCACAGCCACAATCTGGTCGGGATCATTGAAACTTTCAGCGATGTGCCTCTCAAAACTCTGCAAAGTCAATCTACTCATGGTCATAGTTGCTGGCCTGAAAATTAGCTGACATAATATCATTTGGAACTCTGATTACTCTGTTTGTTTAAACTAATCGGTTTCTTCCTCACGCTAGCGCTAATGCCGTGTTGACCTAAAACTCGTGTGGGGGCATGTGTGTAAAATTGCTGACTCCCTTTATTAGCCACTACCAACGTTGAAGAGAGGGGGCAAGAGGATGAGGAGGGGGTTTTCTGACCCAGACAGGTCACAAAACCTTGGCATGGACCTGGAGACCTTCTAATCAAAAATGGCGCCGTGCACTCTCAGTTAAACAAAATTTCACCATCGTTAATTTGAATTTGGTTTCTTCAACCGAACTAGATAGCAAAGCTATCTAAATTGATAAATGAGATAAAATTAGCCAGCTATCATTTAGGCGTCGTGTGTAAAGCTACAATTACTCAAAGCATTCCACTTATTCAATTCTTGTTTTAAAGCAATATCTAATCGTCCTTATATAAATTAGAAGGTTCCATATTATTAACTGCATTATCCGCACCATGTGGATGATAAAAGATGTAGAAATATTAGCGATGAGGGCTATAAATACTGGCTAAGATACAAATACACAACCAGGTGGGATGGGTGCTACCAATGTGTTAAATCGTAGGGCTTGTTGTAGTATTCGCTGCTTCCCCAAATCCAACAAGTCGATTAAAGCTAATTTAGAGGGGGTGATACAAATGATATAAGAGAGTGCCATTGTGGCTTGATCCAGATCGTTTTGGTTAGACTCAAAACGCGCGACGAATTGTTCTGGGCCAGAATGACAGCAAAAGATGTGAGTGACCATGAGGGCCATTTGAATCTCATGGAGGATTCTTGCAGCGCGTTCGCTGATGTTATGTGCATTGCCAGGGTAGATCGATGTTCGGATTTCGCGAATTTCTTTGTTCTCACAACTCAATGCATTATGGTGATCAAGGAAAAGCTGGTAGAGGAATCGACATCCCATCCTGAATGCCCAAGTGATAATCAGAATTGTATCTGCACTGTTTATTTCCACAAATCAATAGGTTACAGACTTCCACTTTTTTAGTCAGCAATCTGTATTCGGGGCATTGCTTGTATTGTTCCATCTTTTTAACTTTGTCCCCATCCACAATCATATCAGAGGTATGCTTCTATATGTATAATAAACTACTATTAATATCTTCATTTAAAAGCGCAAATGTGGTTGCTTAAAACTGGTCACAAATCTTCTAGATTCTTGGCAATTTATGGACCTTAACACAACCCTTATTTTGCTCAAGTACCTTTCAATAAATGATTTAATTGGCGAATAAACACAAGTTAGCAAATTAATCGGCGTTTTTAATGGGAAATGGCTTTACCTTTGCGAACATTATAATAGCGACAGCTTTTTCACGGCTTTTTTTCACGTTTTCTTCTTTTAAGGCAAACATTTCACGTTTTTCCTAAAATAATAGAATAAAAACTAAATTTATCGAGAACTGATCGGCTCTGTTGCTTAAGATAATGCACGACGAATCATTTTTCAACGATGGATTATAATTTTAAATACAAATGCATTCTACTAAAAAGGCATTGTTCTACGAATTGGCAACCGGTTCATTTCGTATTTGTTGGCATTTTTCCTTATTTTGATGTTAGAGGATTCTCTTAGAAATAAAAGGCTGTTCTTTTATGATGTATAAAATCGATCAATTCATTTAATATCATAAGTAAACAACATTTTCAAATACTTAGATAAGATTTCTCATTGTGAACTATTGGTGGAGGGATTTTATTCACGAAAGATTTAATAAGATAGGCCAATATACGGGAGCCACACATTTAGTTCTCGTTTTGCATCTAGGCTTAGTGTATTGCCACACATTTATTTCATTAACTTTTATCGCATTTATTACATCATATGAATTTATTGTTACATTTGATTAAACGTCCTTGTTTTAATTTATGTTAATCTTTATAAACAAGTTTTGAGTATCGATTAGATCGTCAATGTGCATTAAAGGTGGTAAATTATATCAAAAATCTCCCAAGTATCAACATAATGCATAAATCTTCTGTTACCACATGCAACAATAATTAACAAATAGGAATTTTACAATAAACTAATTCGGCCAAGCTTACTTGTCTTTCAAGAAATAGCCCTTTCCAATGGGGATCGAGAACTTCTCTCAATATTCACTACACGGTGGTAGTGATTAGGATGCAACATTTTCCAAATACTTCCAACTGCCTGAGAGCATGCAGTTTCTGAATACTCGCCGACTACCCTCCTCTGCGGCATTTGCCACCGAAGCGAACTCCTCTGCTAAAAGTCGCAATAAGCAAGCAGGACTTACTAACATTACTGCAGTCTCGTTTTACGAGGCTTTCTGTTTATAATGCAGTTATGAGTGGTGCGAACCCTTGTAGGTGGACGCTATGTAGGAAGTGACAAATGCAATGAAATTCCACCGAGCGTACCACGCTTTAAACTTTTTTGAAAACACTGTTTTGCATATTTTATAGAAAATAAAGGAGACTTGTTAGAACGGCCCTGGAGTGATGAATGACTTAAATGGACTTCTTGTCTTCTCGCGTTACTTCCAAATAACTTTATAAAATTTCGTGTTAGGAATTACAAATTTGTGATGGTAAAAATTTCAGAGTGAAAGATATTTAATTAATCGGTGAGAGGAAAATATTTGTTTATTCATAGATTTGCTTAATAATAAAAATGAAAGCAAATTATTACGTGATAACGGCCTGAGCTTAAAAGAACCAAATGTGCTTTCCAGTATTTAACTTCGGCATAAAAAGTGGGAAAAAGCTAAATCGTTTCAGTTCAGTTTATTTGCTTTTGCCTGCTCACTGAGTACTTGAATTGACCATTCCTTTAGTCTCTATGCGATTAGTTTAACAGAGGATTAGATATCCAGCCGTTCCTTTTACAACTCTGCGAATTCATCATCGAATCTTTTTCGAGCATTACGAGTAAAAGTTCAAAAGTTTGACTTGAAAGGAGCTATTCTGATCCAGAAACACTACTGGGGCTATTATATGATGAACGAAAGGTATAATTGATTTTTAAGAGGTGCCAAGGAGGAGGAAAAAAGCGAAATAGAGAAGATTGACCGGTTTTATTTTGAAATGACTCTTTCTGCCTAGCGAATTCGTATGTATATGTATGTTATTATGAGGAAGAATATCACAGAACCCAAGATTGATTGTCTGCTACTTTTATGATCGCATAGGGTGTGAGGTAGTCCGTACGAAATAAGAGAGCTTACCATCAACCCAACTAGCACAGGCTCGGATTGTGTTCTTGAAATGACCTCCGATGTGGTTGTAATCTAATATGGATATCGGGATCTGCAGCTCACTCTTGTTCTAGAAGACTTCAATTTAAATAGAAGCCTACACAACATTAGATGGCAGAGAAACAATCCAAACTAGCATCTGTATAGGTCCGCATTTAAATAATTTTTAATTTAGGTGTTGGAGGAAATAGAGGAAAAAACAGAAATGCCTTTCGGGACGCCCGCATTACCCTCTTCTGCGCGAAATGGATAGGCTTCTCACCCTCAGACTGGATGTTCACAAAATCGATCAGGAATATGTTTGATCAGCGTTCCAAATCGCTGATGTAAAATTTTATGAAATGTTAAATCAAATATGGTCACTACTTGCCCGAGATGCAGAGCGATGTCGCGCCGCTTTGTACCAGAGCGTTTAGGCGGCGTGTGCCCATCTGCTTAGACAGATAATCGGGATGACAGGATCTCCTCATTGGTGCCATGATGCTAACAGGTAATGCTAGGACTAGGCAGGGCCACTATATCAGTATGAGCTGCACGATGGTGTGATTATAGTTTCCGTTTGATCGATACCATGAAAAGTTATTCGGTTTAAAATTCAATGAATGGCTCTACGCAGGTGTGCCCGAGTATAGCGCAGCTTCCGACGCTCTGCGAGGCGTTTCTATGTATGCACCCACGCCATCGCCTACATCCTGGCGGTGGAGAGTGCCTACGCCGTTCTTACCTTCCTCATGCGGGTGCAGCTGCAGACCTGAGCAAGCGCTGCTTTCACCGCCGTCGCCACCTCGAAAGGGCCTTCACCAGGAGATCTGTGTCTGTGTCCCACCCGTCAAAAAATCAAAAATAACCCCTCCTCTCACCAGGCGTTCCTGTGCTCAGACACCAACCGGAATTGTCGTTTAGCTTTCTCTAAAAGTGGTCTATTTAACATTGATGCATTCCTTGTGGGTAATTTGATGGGGGCGATATGATTGCTGAGGTCTAAAGTACTTTGACACACAGCTCAAAAAACAGCGACACGAAAGTGGGGACAAAGCGAAAACTCATTTGGAATAAATTTAATAGGCTTCATGTTAACTTAGTGATTAATATATTGCATTCGATCGATTTGAAAATGACAAACTAGCAAGGATTTTTTAAAAGGCAATTGAAAAGTGTACCTTTTGTTTAGTTTAAGCGTTAAAATGGATATTCTTTTGGAATTGCTATGCTGTTTTAACAGGTTAGAGAGTCGTCTAAGCATGATGAAAGGATTTTCATATCAGTCATATTTACTAAATAACAATTGAAAATATGTACCTTTTTATATTTTTTGGAACTCTGATGCTGTTTTAGCAGGTTAGAGAGGCTTCTGAGCATGCAGGTAGGGCCTTTTTTAGTCAGATGAGCCTTTTTCGGAATAGAATCTTCTAGATAAGGTTGTTATGCTCATACCGATGGGGTGTTCGTGTGTTTTTGGATATAAGTCAAGTGACTACTTTTACACCTGCCAATATTCCTTTCAATTTCTTTCCAATTTAAAAGTAGTGGGGGATTTAGCAACAAAGTATTTTAAATGGTTTCACACAAGACATCGTATCAATCAACGGCATAATATGTTATTAGAAAAGTCAATGTTGTTATTATAAATAGACCTGCTAGTGACTCTTGTGTTGCACAGTTTAACAGCCACGTTACACATGGGGAAATGGATCACTGATAAGTGAGACTACCAGGCTGGCTGGCAGCCAGGTCCTTGTCTACCTCGTATATAAAGACTTATTTCCGCTTAATTATTTGCACTTCGTATCCAACTAACGATCTAATTAATTGCGCATTCTTATCACGTCGATCAATTCATGAATAAATTTCAATTTCAGTGATGACAGTTATGAATGAACCTGCATTAAACAGCTGCACTGTCTTCTTTGAAGCAGGAAAGCTCTAGGTCTAGCATTTTGCATAACTAGCAAGAATGACTCAGGTCAATTTGTGAAGATGGGCTGTCAAAACTTACCAACTGAATGTAATGCGAATTAAAAACGAAGAAAGAATATTAAATATTAAATCACTTAGATCATTCTTGCTTGATTTTCTCTCATCTGATCTCTAATCAAAACAATCACCGAACAGAGGAATTAACGCTGTAAACAAACAAAACGGCGATCCTTAAAATACAAAAATCAATTTTCTTTCAATTCTCACTCAGTTGTAATAGACCTGTGTGCAGTTAAAAATGTGAGATGGATGCCATACAGGTTTCCTAAATGGCGTTTCATACGGAGATGCAAATACTGACTGAACGGAAAACTGCAACCTCTTCTCCACAAGTGTTGAATAGTTCCCCAAGGTTTCTGGTGGAAGATGGCATTGAAAGAGGAAAACAACGAGAAAACGAGCAGCCATTTGTAGTAACTCGGGCAGGGGTTCTTGCTCTTTCTCCAGAGAGAATTTATTAATTGTCTCGTGATTAACGAGTTGAATGAGGACACACCCAGTCGTAATGATTAAAAAATAATGGAATTAGTACTTCGGTTTGAGGTGCTCAAATTTTACGTTGACATGAACATTCCACTTTGTATTTTAAAAAAATCCAAATTAAAATGAAGACGCTAACAAAACCAAGTAAAGTCGTTAAACTTTTAAAATTGTTCATTGCCTCCGACTGTAGTTGTCGTCATTCTTCTTAATCAAGCGTTTTGGTTGCAAAATCAGAAAGTAGAGAGATAATAACAGTTTTAAATTTTGGGAAGAAATGTAATTTTCACATTTTGAAATGTAACTTCAGAAGTAGTTAATATAACTTCAGTCACTATGCCAAGAGGACACATTATTTTATTAAATAAAGAGAGATCAGTTGAAATTCGGAGCTCCTCCAAGACCACATAGGTATGGTGAACGAAAGTCGACAATGTCAAATTTACGACGAAAAGAGTTTATGGAATTAAAAGTGGATGAAACGGTACAAAGTTACTTAAAGGCAGAAAATAGCTTCCATTATTTAATGTAGCAAATCCGAATTCCACGAAGAATCCACTTTCACCTATTCCTTTTGAATTCTAGCTTCACCAGATACTATTAATTAATCCTACGTCACCCACATACTTCCTTAATTGCTATATTTTAGCATCATTGCATTTGGCGGCGTTACAATCAATCAATACTTGACATATTCAGTGTTTCGAATTGATTACATTTGTAACATGATATGTTTATTCAACTCTATTAAAACTCTATAGCCTTATAGTAAATGGAGGCCTCTCGGGCCTTCAGGAGGCCTCATGAGAACAGTGTGATATTCCTACGGTACAAAACGGGACCCTACTTGTTTCATGCTCGCGTTCGTTGCCGCTACGACGCCGCTTTATGCAGGAACCATCATAGAGAGGAGGAATCGCGAACCTTAAAGGGTAATGGGAGGGGATGAATGAGCTGCTAAAAAAGGTTCGCGGTTTGATCAATTTTGATAGAACTGATGCACAGCCTCTACTTCAGCCTCTACCTCCTTGTCGCGCTGGTAACGGCAACGGTGTTGGTAGTGGTGGTGTTGCTGCTAGATGAAGCAATGAAGGGCGAAGCCAGCGAAAGAACAGCATTTGCTGGCCGAGTTTCTACCAGTAAAATTGAGTGGAGAAGTGACTGATTGAGTGACTGAAAGTTAGCACAGCACAACTGGTGAGTGGTGGAGTAGTTAGTTATCAGGCAATTTTGCAGGCACTTTGAGCTGCTAAACGGAAATGTAGTTCGTCAAGGTGGGAATGAGGCTGATTGCAGTTTTGCAGACTGTTGATATAACTGATTTTATTCTGTGAACATCCAGCCCAATTCACTCAGGAACCCGTATTGCCGATTAGTTCGATTCCACCACGGATTAGCTGCAATTAAAAAACTTCTCTCGAAAACCGCAACTGCTCTTGTATTGGTCCCCCGATCAGTGGAGAAATGCAATTTATTCTGACTTTGAATCATCTTGGTTTTTCTTATTTCCGTCCCTGGAACTAGGGTACGCGTGGAGACAGTTTAAAGAGGCATATAATCCAGATCGCTGTCTTTCCCGAACCATGAAACATGCCAGAGTTAAAGGATATAAGATGAAATGTCATTTATATCTATGATAGTGGAAGGCTTATGACCGAGTCGCGTCCCCGATTCACTGTTTAATAGGCCTCACAATGTAGGTACTATTTGCAGCAGATACATGTAACACTAATATATTATGATACTAATGCTGCATAATTTTTGGATTTCTACAATGACACGCTTTCAAAATGTCAGTGCTTTTATTCAACGAAAACAATTACTATTACACAGATCAATGAAAGAACCAATATAAAGTTTTTATAACTTTGCAATGACTTTTCGGGAATCCTTCCGTGTTTTCTTCAGAACATGCGCTTTAATTGTACTCAATCCCTAAAAATGCAATTATGTGTATGGTTCTGTAATTTCATTAGCCATTTCTAAGGGAGGAATATCAATATTTGTTTTACAGCAAAGGTATCTTCTTTCATACTCATAAACGAATTTACGGCAAGGGTTCCTAATTGTTATTTTTGTTTTTTATAAAACTATCAACTATTTTCTAGCTCAAGTTTAATGTCCGTAATAGGATTGGAGGGACGCATACCGGTAAGTGAGACTACCAGGCAAGGGCAGGCTCATTGCGCGTTTATGCCATATTTATCTGACTGACGCTAGGCTGGTAGTGTCAAAATGATCACCTGTTCTTGAACACCAGTTTAACAGCCACGGGAGTATGGGAGTGGATCACTGATAAGTGAGACAGTGCCAGTCAAAAAAGATGGCAGCCAGCCTGGTAGTCTCACTTATCAGTGATCCCCTTCCATATGTATATCGTGACTGTTAAACTGGGGTTCAAAAATGGGTGATAATTTTGTGCAACAAAGAAGTCACTAACGGGTCATTTTCCAATAGGCGTTCCAATTGGCGTTTCTAATAACATTGTTTACCCATGAATGATCCGTTGTTTTGTACGGAACCATTTAAAATACTTTGTTGCTAAATCCTTTAACATTTTCAAGTTGGAAAGTAATCGAAAGAAATATTGGTGGCTGTAAAAGTGGTCACTTGACTTATAACCCTAAACAGAAGCATCTGCTACTACGAAAACCCCATCAGTATGGGCATAGAAAATTTCTCTCGAAGATTCTATTCTGGAAAAGCCCATCGGACTGGTAAAAGTCCTTCCATCATGCTCAGAAGACTCTAACCTGCAAGAACAGCATCGGAGTTTTAAAAAATATGCATTTTAATGCTCGAACTAAACAAACGGTACACATTTCCAAATGCCTTTTAATGAATCTTTGTTGCTTTGTCATTTTCAAATCGAAGGAAAGCGCCATATCAATCGCTAACTTAACATGAAGCCTAGTAGTTGTGTTCACGATGAGTTTTCGCTTTGTCTCCACTTGCGTGCCGCTATTTGTTGAGCTGTGCGTCCAACTACTTCAAACATCAGCAGTCCCATTGCCCTGTCCATCAAATTACCGACAAGGAATGCACCAATGTTAAATCGTCTTCTTTTGCAGAAAGCTTAACGACGAACCTCGTTGAAGATGTCTCTGCACTGGAACGCCTGGTGAGAGGAGGGGTTATTTTTGATTTTTTTGAACGGTGAGACACAGGCACAGATCTCCAGGTGAACGCCCTTTCGAGGTGGCGACTCGGTGATGTAGTGGTCCTGCCTAGCATCATGGGACCAATGAGGAGATCCTGTCCTCCCGAAACTCTGCCCATGTGGATGGACACAGATTCAAACGGTTTCATTGCCATCCATTCTGGAACTCCATTGAATCTTGACTATTCTAAATAGGCTCTCTCTTGCTTGAATCCAGACGTAGGCATCAGATTGTCCTTGTTCCTTTGGGTTCCAGTTTAATCAAAGATTGGATTAAATTAGGCTTCAGTTTAAGGATATAAGATGAAATGCCATTTATATTTGTGATAGTGGAAGGCTTATCACCGAGTCACGTCCCCGATCCACTGCATAATAGGCCTCACAATTTCGGTACTATTTGCGCAGATGCATGTAAAACTAATAATTAATGATAATAATGCTGCATAATTTTCCAATTGCTGCGATGACACGCTTTCAAAATTTCAGTGTTCTTATTCAACCATCACACAGTGCGATAATGGATGAAACTTTGTCACTCATTGATTCCAGTAAATGAAGTCAAATGCTTGTCTCTTTAGCTCACGCAAATTGGTGAGAGCGCACTCTTAGGTCACTGGGTCATCTTAGGTCAGACGAGAAAGGGAAGCCTAGGCCTGAAGTTAAAAGATGACAACTTGATCATAAAAAGTCTGCATTCATTAGTTTGTGAGATACATCAAGGCATTGTTCGAACAAAACTTCGTCTTCTTAACGACGTTAAAATTACCGGTTGATGAAGCATTTGGCTAGTGGTAAGCTATGCATTTATTTTAGTGCAATCAGCGTTATGCTAGCACCAGGATTTTCCAAACTCTATATGCGAGATGTTACTCGTTCAAATGTAAAATATCAAATGAAATAAGTCCAACTATAAATCAATATTGGTTTCATATATACACCATTTAAAATGCATGCTTCGCCTAATTCCATAAAACATCTATCAGTCATTCTGACCTCTTCTACCATTAATCATTGGCACGTTTTATGATATTCATTGCACAAAAGCCTTTACAAACAAATGTGGACTACAAAGTATTGTAGCATTAAACATATTTCTGAGTTCATAAATTGTAATGAGAGTAAAAGCACATAGAGACAAGGCCTCATAAATGCCAGCGAATGCCCAAAGAACGTTCCTACCAAAATGTTTGGATATGTTGGAGCGAGTCCACCAAGGCTTGAATCAGAAAAGGGTTTGTCACTGGTGTTGTTCATACATGAGCAAAGGAAGGCCACAAAGAAGGGAACATAGTGGTAGACGGAGGAGGGTTCCTGACATAACCTTCACTTTCCATATCAGGCACATAGATGAATTGGGAGGGATCCAACCGCCCTCTAGCAACTGAGGCAAGATAGGTTGGGACTGCGATCCGCACCACGTGATCAGGACCGATGGAAATCACGAACTTGGCCAACTTTTTAGGGATTCCGAAAGCGTTCACCTTCTCCAGGAAATATTTTCCTCCAAGGCACTTGCGAGTCTGATTAAGGGCTAGAAGACCAAGACTTGACGACGATTTCACCATGGAAGTGCAATCATCCATCACATAATCCATTTGCCGACCTGCAAAGTCAGGATTGTGAAGGGAGAACATTAATAGGTTAAAAACTGGTCTGAAAAGTCACTCAGTTTTAAGCACTGTGGCCGATGATGGCATTTCTTGGCGTGAAATTAGCAAGAAGACAAACAGCCATTTGCACTAGTCTCGGTAGAGGTTTTCCTTTCTTTTCTAAGATGAATGAATTGAGGGCTAAAGCCTAATATCTTCCGTTCCTTGAAGTTCTATTATTTACGAAATCGAAATTTTTAGAGAAAAAAAGTTGTTTATTAATAAATCCATGATTTTAAAATATGGATAGAAAGATTTCAGTCAAATATGCTTCTTCTTCTACTAATGCCCTTTCATTATTCCAAAGTTGTTGTTGTTGTTGATTAATCGAATTCACCACCCCTATTGCTGCAATTGAAAACAATTAAGGAATCTTATCAATCCCATCAGAGATAATAACATCCTTTTGCGGAATTTCAATGCCCAATTTGGTTTTAATTTTTGGTTTAATTTGCTTTTATTTTAATTATTGTTCTGATACCCTCTGGAAGGTTTTTCAACCACGGTTACGTCAGCCTGATTGTTTTTTTAAATATGATTTGGGATTTTGAAAATACATCGATATGACTGAAAACACCTTAAAATAAATAAACTGGTTACTTATGTAATCATGCCAGATGCCAAATTTGCAGTTACATTTGGCAAGGTATGATTATAACGAAATACGTGGAATAGCAGCGACCTTGGTCTTAGCGGATTTGTGAATAAGAATGGTCAAATCGGCATTGCAGTCGGTGACTATACACCAAGGTTACTCCCGTCCAATGTCTAAGTTGGGATTAATTCTAAAGAATAAAATGCAATCATTTGCAAGATTTAAAAAATACTGTGTTAGAGTCGTTAGTATCTGGGAGTGTCAAACATTATAGGCTAAAATCCATGATTCACACTTATCGTTTTGTAGTTGCATATAAATCGGTTAATACATCCACTTTAATGAAAGAAAATAAGTTGCGCTGCGGCAGATTTCCAAGAAATAACAACCCACCTCATCATCACAGAACTCCTGCCATGTTTTTCGGTTGGAAGTAGGCAGAAATCTGGATTTGTTCTTCTTTCGGCTGTCCCCAAACGTACTGCCATCGGTCGGTGGTCGTAACTATGATGGCAAATCATGAATGTATACTATTCGAAATGAGAGGATCCTCTTTAATGATATACAAAATGCGGCGATTAACAAAAGATTACAATTAAAAATTAGATATATAATGTATAAGAAAACTGTTTTTCAGTTTGAATTGTTGGTGCAGAAAAAATAATGACGACAGCGTATGTAGATAACAGAAATCTGTCTTTCAATTTATGAAATGTTTTTCACTTATCTTTCATTAACTTTGCTAAAGGTAATGTTTTTAATATATATATACAATTTGGAAATCTGGGTGGGTTCGTTTAGCCTTGATTTAGTGGCAAATTTAGAGCAAATCGAAAATTGTCCTACCCGAAATTAAGCGAAATATCTCACCTGTAGCTCAATAAATTAAAGAGTAGCACTCATAAAATTTACAAGAAAGCAAATCAGACAAACTTACATTGTCCATAAAGAAGTAGCCCATTGCAATAGGAAGGTGGAGTTCTTGCAGTATTTCAAGCACCCTGAAAGTGAGTAAGATGCGACACCTTTCAACGGCCTCGAGCGACCCGACAGTGTAGCGTTTCTGAAATCGTCTTCATGGGAAATACAAATTACAGTTAATAAGAATTCAGGCCACCTATTAAATCTGATCATGATTACGTTGCCTTCAAACGTCCAGAACAACCTAGTTGTTCTTTGGAGAGATGTAAAAGTGAATATTGGTTAAATTTTTTCATGACATTTCGAGTTTTCTAGACTTCCAGACTTAAGGACATCTAAGTCATCTCCTTTTCTCTGATTCCCTGCAACCGCCTGTTAATATTTTTCTTTTTAACTCAAATTTACTGTTACTTCCTTGGGCTAAAATCAGCTATTGGGTGATTTAATGGGATGGTAACTAGATCACGTACAGAGAACATCCTGCTAATTCGCAAAGAAATTTAGACGTGTTCGTTAAAATTCTAAAGAAAAATATTGAAACTAAAATGGTAATATAGAATCTAAATTCGTGATAGAATAGTCGAAAAATAATAAGACATCTAGTTAATAAATTCAAATGATCTCAGAGGCATCCTTGCTACAGGAATATACAGTAAAATATACTGAAACAGCTTGTTTGCAATAAGAAGCCCTAATAGTCTACCATAATCCATTTGAATTTAACCAAACGCAAATGACAGTCAATCAAGATAAGAATTTCGAAACGGTTTCACAGATGCTGGATTCGGCTACACAAAAAAGTGCAGGACAGTTCTGCTTGTTAAAATTAATGTAACGTACTATGCAATAATAAATGCGGATTTGAAAAAGTAATAAGTAATGCAAAGCAAGTTTTGCTGCTCAGCAGGAACTTGTTGCATTCAAATACAACTAGACTATTTTTAAAAGTGAGTGATGTTGGCGGAAATGAAATTATTTTAATAGTTAGGGAAATGTTGGTTTTAAAATTAAAAAATCGAATTTGCGAGTTCTGCATTGATCTTGATGAAAAATATGTTACGAAGTAAGTTCATGCACAGATGAAATAGTTACTTAAAGTATTAAATACTACTTTGAATAGAAAAGTTCACCAACTTTTAAAACAACGTAAACAGTCAATTCAACTAAAATTATCCTAAGACTAAGCGCGTCAAATCGAACTTTACTTTAACGACCGCAGCATAATTCAAGTAGTATATTCTATGATGTAGACATTTTCAAGTGACTTTTCTTAAATTATTGTTAATTTGCCATTTTCAAACCGAAGGAAAGCGCCATATGAATCCCTAACTTAACATGAAGCCTAGTGCATTCATTCAAATTGAGTTTTCGCTTTGTCCCCATTTTCGTGCCGCTGTTTTATGAGCTGTACTTCAAACCTCAGCAATGCCATCGTCGCCCTGTCCATCAAATTACCGACAAGGAATGCATCAATGTTAAATAGCCTTCTTCATCTTCTTCTTTCACACTCAACTTCGCTACATGCCAGCTCGGAGGTTTAACTCCCATTTCATCTCCATTCCACTCCATTCCTGTGACAGCAATACCTAAACTGCGGAAAACATAATTGGCCTGTTAAAGTTAAACCAATTGTGGCAAACGGTTTGTGGGCTCTCAGGAAATTCACCAGTCTTTGATCTAGACTGTGATTGATCGGTATTCTCAACAGGAAGTGCAGTTCGACCGGAGATAAAAAGGTGTTTCAATCGATTTTGGTAATATCTGCAGCAGATACATATAACGCTTATTAATTATATTAATTGAAATAGCAATAATAATAATAATGCTTCATAATTTTTGAATTTCTACAATGATACCCTTTCAAAATTTCATTTTTCATTCATCAAAAACAAATAGATGGATAAGATTTTCTTAACTTTTCAATGACTTTTCGGGGATTCCTCCGTGTTTCATTCAGAACGTGCACTTTAATTGTATTCAATCCCTAAAAATGCAATTATTGATATGGTTCTGCAATTTCATTAGCCATTTCATTTCTAAGAGAGGAATAACATATTAAGATTTGTTTTAATAACAACAACGATAATTTTATTCATACTCCATAATGAATTTACGACAAGGGTACCTATTTGATTTTTACTTTTTTTACAAAGTTACCAACTATTTTTTTGGCGCACAAATTAATGCTCGTATTCGGTTTGGAGGGGCGGCTGGTAGTCTCTAAATTACCACCTGTTCTTGAACCCTACTTTAACAACCACGTTATTCATGGGGAATCGCTCGGTGATAAGTGGCAGTCAGATAAACATGGTCTCCAGCGTGGAGCGTTTACGGGAAAGTGTGCTTTGGAAATTCTCCTGTTTAGAATTTGTTGTTTAGATGTTATGGAGATAGCCGAGATTCTCTTTGTATTCGTGGTCGTGCCTCTCCGCACCCGGCCGAAGTCGAGATCTGCCAGAATCCGATCTACTCTGAATTTGTTCGCCCGATTTGCTCGGCTGAAGTGCGACATCGAAATTCGAAAACTTATCATGCACAACGTGGCTGTTAAAGTAGAGTTCAAGAATAGGTGATAATTTTGTGCAACACAGAAGTGGAGTGACTAGCTGGTCAATTTCCATGGGCGTTCCAATTGGCGTTTCTCATATTATTGTATGCCCATGATTGATGCGTTGTTTTGTATGGATCCCTTTAGGATACTTTGTTGCTGAATTTCTGTTTAAACAATTTCAAGTTGGATGGCAATTGAAGGGAATATCGGTAGGTGTAGAAGTGGTCACTTTACATACATCCCTAACACACGCATCTGATTCTACGAACACCCCATCTTTATGAGAATAAAAATCTTCCCTCGAAGATCCTACTCTGAAAAAGCCCATCGGACTGGTAAAAGTCCTTCCAGCATGCTCAGAAGACTCTCTAACCCGCTGAACCAGCATCAGGGTACCAAAAATATGTATTTTAGTGCCTAAACATAACAGGAGTTTGGCATCGAGTTCTTGGCAAACGCCTTCTTTAAACTATTTTTATTTCACGTTTTTATCATTTTATAAATAACATATTTGCAATATAATGGCGTAATTTCTTACAATTGGAATATATCGTACCGGAATTGCAAATAACCACAGTTAGGGTAGTACGACAACAAACCAAGAAATCGCTACTGAATTTAATTAGCCCTCGATGATTTAAACAACATTTTTGCAGAACATTTGAAAAAGGGATTTCATCAGCTGTGTAAAGTGCAATGAATATGTGCTAGCATATCAGATTAGCTATTGACTTGCTTTTTAAGGAATGCTACCTTTATTTCAGAAAGCGTTAGTTTATATGTCTTGTAAATTCATTGGGCATGCAAAATGTTACTGTGTAAAGTAATATATTTGAACTGTCACATATATTGCAGTTTAGACGGAAAATAGCACAAAATCCAACAAACCCTGGCTTGGTTTGACGGATGAATGGGAAATGTCAAAACAGTTGCTAATTAGAAAGTGGACATTTTGTTGTGTTATTTCATCGATTATAATCTTCTCAATATGAGTTTAGGGATTGGCAACTATCCCAGTTCGAACTATGTCTTCTCTCTTTGAGATGCGATTTTTTACCAGAATTTCCCAGATGGATGTCATGGTGTTCTCATTTTGTAAGCCAGTGTGATTATCTTGCTTATGACCAATGTAGTGATCAAAGGGCAAGTTGAAGTCCCCAGTGTTACTGCCAGCTCCAAAAAACGGAAATGTCATTCCATCAACAAAATTCACTGGCCTTTGATATTTTCGGTGCATGTTTCTTCGAAGCTGATGCGGATAACCTGTTGAAGTGATTCCTACGTGAAGAAAAAGAAAATTAGTTTAGAAGACTCGTCATCGCCTTGTGCTACTACGTAGAAGTGTTAGTTAGCGTAAGGTGGCTACGATAAACTACATTCTGTTAAAACAGATATGCCAAATGAGACGCTCATTATTTGGGTACTCCGACAATGAATTAATGCATGAGGTGCAAGTGATATAACTGCCAATAATGTACGCGTAATTCTTTGGTTTGCCAGATTTATTCATTAACCAATCATTTGCCATCTGTATTTTAAAGAAGCGTGGTTTAATTATATCTCTCATAGTATATTATCCAGTGCCTCCTTACTGGCGCCGATTTAAGCTTTTGGCTTTGAAACTCCGTGATCACGTAAAGTAAAAATTGAAAATTTGGAATTGATGCAGTCATTGACTTCAATTCAGGCAACAATATTAAAATTTTAAGCCGATTACCCATCGAAATGTAGTAAATATTAACTTTTTTGCAAATAGCGTGCAATAAGCTATAAAATACCTTGAAAAATGCTCATTTATGGGAAATTAAAATGCACACTGAGTTGACACTCGATGCTAATCAAAAATGCAATTATCAAGCAAATAATGTCAAAATCTTGAAAAACGTTTTCATTTGTAACTGCACTTTTCTTGTTCAAATTAAACACCTATTGACATTAAATCTCAAATTTTATTTAGATTGATGGTTTTTTACAATGAAGATCACGAACGATTCTCAAAATTATAATTTTGCTTGTAAGCTAAACATTTTTCCACCGAATTGAAACAAACAGGTTCAACGATTACTATTCCTCTTCAGATTGTTATGAAGTTATGGTCATGATTTTTTGCCCTTCCTTTTAAATTGGCATTTGTAATCTCGGTTTGAGTATAAATTACTAAGTGTATAGAAAATTAGGATAGAGAATTGTTGAAGATGTGATCAGTTCAAAAATTTTAAACGTTGGTTCCTATTAATCGTTTTGACATTCCAATGAGCTTATATATAAGTAAACCTTTCAATTTGGCAAGAGATGAAGGCAATTATTCACATAGAGCAAAACGTGCACAATTTCCGGTGACTATAATGTAATTGGTTGAAACCAACAGGTCGTCTAACCAACATGACTAAGTGAGAAATCAAACGGTACTCCACGTGGGCTCTTCCACAATGACGCCCTTCGTTTAAATAACCCTATTTACTTAAGTGAAATAATGTCCAAGTAAATTTGTATCC
Source organism: Anomotaenia brevis (assembly GCA_030710315.1). Classification (NCBI taxonomy): domain Eukaryota; kingdom Metazoa; phylum Platyhelminthes; class Cestoda; order Cyclophyllidea; family Dilepididae; genus Anomotaenia; species Anomotaenia brevis. Next base: position 2,712 of record JAUOZQ010000817.1, on the reverse strand, counting down.
TTGCTTAGTCAAAACAATGATCAAACTTAGTGGAACTGCTCGTTTGACTAAACTTCAGTTTAAGCTTATGCAGCGACAGAGTCGACTCCTCCAGAGGGCACAGTGGGCACAGATTCCATCGAGATCAACTAGCCTCGATACTTCCAAGTGGTCATATCACCTATTTATTCAGCATTACGTTCTGATATTTTGCCACATCACACACTTTCTTATTACTTTTTTCAATACCATTTCATGCTTTTAGAAATTAAATAAATCATTAATTGTCAAGCATTTGTACTGATAGGTACCTGGAAACGTCACAAATGCCATGTCTCTTCAGTAGCATAAATAGAGAGATCTATTTTACTGATTTATGTGAAATATACGCTTTTGTAGCCCTCCGATTTACAAATTGAATGTCTTTAAATATTTTTGAATCAAAAGACAAAGTGATCTATATAATCCGATTAGCCCATAACACATATTACAGAATATAGTTGAATAAGAGAATGCTACGCTTACCTCAATGGGCTCAAGAAAGTCCCCATCGTCACAACCGGCAATGTCTACCCTCCTTCACCTAATCAATAATAAGATCGATAACGTGTGCCGAAAAATTCTGCTTACCAATTTATAGAATATCCTCTCAAAATAGTTTTTTTCTAGGTGAAGGTGAATTTATATTGCGTCGCCATGTTGCAAGTTTCGAGCAGTGCAAAGAGGTTCAAAACCTCTAAAACATCTAAAATTACCACTATAACGCCTAATAATACAACATAATCTTAGCCAAAATAATGCACAAAAGTTGTTTTTCTCTATTCAACGGCTACGCTACATAAATAAGCCTTTAGGGGAAATAAAGCAACCCATTCAGAGTTATAAAGAGATGCAAACCCTCCAACTGCAAACATTCTTAACAGAACGGGAGCTTCACCTTATTACAGTATACGCTTTGAAATTGCATTGGGGAAATTCACTCCAAATGCTCCCATTCACAAAATCCTAGCCTTGGGTGGTATTGTTGTAGAAATTTGAATAGAAAATTCCAATATTAAAATAATGCTCCAGAGAATTCATATATTTTTTAGATATTGCATACAATGCAGTACTTAAAACTACAAAATCATGCATGCATTAGTGCTTATCCGGTATTCGCAAAAAAAATAATACGAAATTTTGAAATCCGTTGAGCCAAAATGTCTCAAGAGTATTTTGGGACGAAGGAAGTATTATTCATATTTATGAGTACTTTATTTCTACTCAAAAGAGGACTAAAACCAAAACGGTGATATTAATAAATCAAGGTTTCGCTAAAAATAGTTCAGCTGCCATTGGGAAATCACCGCCTCCTGAAGTTTCCATTTAGTTCGCACTGAAATTGAATGCCTTGTAAAAACAATCACTATTATTTAAACCCTCGTTGAGTATTGGCAATTTTTTGCGATAAAATGGCTACTCGTCAAACGAAGATTAATAAAATTTATCCTAAAGTGTATCTAACTTTCAAAACTCTTTCCCTCGAAGGAACCATAACTGACAATAGCACTGCTGAGAGTGGACGGATTCCAACTTATAGTCATGGTTGGTCTCATCATCTTAGGTGATTTGTGATTGAATGCAGCATGCATTGGTGGAGTTTATCACTTTCTATCAGGATTGCTTTGTCAAATGAGGTAGTGGAGGGATTTGAGACCGGCCTTTATCTCCTATGTCATTCTGCAATGAATCCACGTGACTTTCAGATGAATGCCTTGCCATTCCTGAGTGTCCATGCCTCCATCCACCTGACCTCTAATCAATCGAGCGAAACAGTGCAAGTCCTTGTCTACCCATGTACGCCGCCTTAAAAAGATTCAATTTTGGATGTGGACACCCTTTCTGCACCTGGGACAGACATTGAGGGCCGTGTGGCCTATTAAGGACTAATTCATAAACGGAGCTAATTCATAAACTGTATCGATTGAAGGCAGTCACTGGGGCTCAGTGACTCCACAGTTAGGCTCACTAGACGCCACAGCACTGATATCATTCATATGTCCTCGCCTTGTTGATTAAACTCTACTGGGACTCCCCTTGGCGTTGATTCACTTTGCACCTCCGAGTTGGCAATTTCCTGGGGCACAGTGGACACCCAACCAACGCAAGTACACTCTTCTTTGCGTACTAGTCACCTCGATGCCTGCAGACTATCAACTCCATCTTATCTAACCATACACGCTTCACACGTCTACCTTAACCACCTGGGAGCCTGCTTGACATTGTTCCATCTGTCGAAGAACTAGCCAAGCCTTATGCTTGCAAGACATATGACACGAACTCCGTGGGGCGGGGTAGACAGGGGGCTTAAGCTCACACTTGGTGCTACTGTTTATTTAAAGTGTACTTTGCTAAAGGTTCTCTAATCGTGGTGAAATTGTTAAAGTCAATTACATTTGATAGATAGCAATCTGTTGTTTTTCTGATAAAATTGCCAAATTTACCTGAAAATCCAGCATATATCACAGCCTGATGTCATCGAAGTCATTGGTTTTTCGTAATAAATTCACATTACGAGCCAACTCTGCAAGTGAGAGTGCAGTGAAAATTTCCTAATATCGTGAAGAAAATTACATTCGATCACTATTATCATTGGCATCAGAACCATGAATCAGACATTGAAGCTAAAGATTAATTACTGTCTCAACTGAAACCTCAAAAATTATCTTTTTCATATCAGCTTGAGGCTTATTC
>JAUOZQ010000816.1:0-23013 GCA_030710315.1 Anomotaenia brevis | reverse complement strand
ATCATTATCATTATCATTATCATTAGGACGCAATTGAACACCTAATCAGTCTTAACGATTGAGGGCTCCTGTGCATCAGTGTGCAAAATAAAGAGATTTTAATGTGTTGACCTACGCCAGTTAGGGTTGGAGATGGAACAAGAACCTCTGCCAGAGTTACTGCAAAGGGCTGCTCGTATTCTCCGTAATATCATCTTCCATCGCGCCTGATTTCGTGTTCTACCCTCACAACTCTGCCGGAGATTCACAACCCCGGCTGAAGAGATTGAAATCAAACAGCCATAAATGACCTCTGTGTGCTCTCATTATTCTGACTCTATTACCACTAATTTCGAAAAAAACGATAACTTTGATGTAATGGCAACCTAAGAGGTAATAAAATGGATCAATCTATACCGTTAACTATTCTAAATACTCATCCTAATTACCTAAAACGTTGCGGAGGTATTATCCATCGGTTAGGGTTTTGCAAAATTGGCTCAACGTTTTATCAACAATCTGCAAAAAACTACAATAAGAATCATCGCCCCCAGGAGTCCATGAAATCGTTGGACTTTTCACGGCATTTTGAGCATAAATTGAAGTTTGGACACCACAACCCACTGTCGCACGTGTATAGATGGATGATGCCTTTGATGCTGATATCAACCCCCGGTCTTGGTTCCCAGGCCCGCAAAAGGGTTGGCTATATTCCCAGAAGAAGGCGGACACTCTTGATTTGCCTAAATGGATGGCCAATTTCGTTGTATTCACCCGTCCTGAGCCTATGAAATGGATCAGAGTCCCGCCCAATCTTACCGCAGTGGCTAGGGGGTGGTTTGAGCTCTCCTAACAAACTCAACTGGACATCGTTGCGTTCGATCTTTGTCTTCGTAGGGGGTGAAATATCTACTTCCAGTGGATTTCGCAAACCTTCTTCTACTATCTCTATCCATGAACAGAATCGGTGCTTTAAATGTATTCCAGCCTCGAAATAATGCTCAGATCCATCAGACACTGAAAGGTCAGCAAATCAGCTTGTAATTGGCCAGGTGAGTTTGGCAATCCAGGGAGAGAAGCCATCAGGGTCCTCGTCCTCACCGCCCTCTGTTGCGATCATTTTGTAGAGCTGTATCTCCTCGAATCCGCCATTCTAGACCAGACTTCGCGTCTTAAAGTCCAGCAGTGGTATAACGGCGCAAAAGACGTCCTCAGAGGAGCAAACGGGGCCTCACAGATACCAAATCTTCTTTGGGAGCGCAAACGCGAGCTCAGGACTGTCATATTGAGCTTCACGGGATCGCCTAGACGACGTACACCGCTGTGGAGACCCTGGCGGGTGAACATGTCCTCTATCCCATTCGCCATCACCTGGAAACGACGGCTCTGCACGTTGTCCTGAACCTGGAAGCACACACAAAGCCCACTCTCATTATCATTATCATGAGAACGGAATCAATAAGAAGAAGACGTGGAGCTTGTGCTGGGAGACAAAGAGGTCCTCATCGATGCCCCGGTAGAGACCCTACTGCTCACGCTGTGCGTTTTGGAGGATTTCGCTTGCTAGCAAAAGGTAGGAGAGTTTGATAGCTTCAGAGGAAGCGGACGCGGCCTCACAGACACAAAGCCTAACAGGTTGGGAGAAGATCGTTTTAAGAGCCGTCTGTTGGGGTCTCCTTGTAGTCGGAATCAGCGCCGACTGCCAACAACAGATCTCGTCGCCAGAGGGCAAAATTCGCACTCCCAATTGGCCCAGTGAGTACCCCGCTCGTCAGAGCTGCTCTTGGCGAATCAATGTCACTCCCGGTCATCGTGTCAAAGTCGTAAGTTGTCAGCCAGCTTCCCCCAAACCCCACCCTCAATATATGTATTAAATCGATTTCAACGGAGAAGGAGGGTTTGCGTAGCTATGTGTTTATTGCGTTCATATAGTATACCAAGTCCCGAAGATAGGTAACGATAGCCATAGGGTGAGGTTGTAAGAGCCAGTAAGATTTCGACCGAAATTCATCCACTGGCTGATTGGAGCTCTCTTCGGATTAGAGGTCGTCATAGAGCTTTGACAAACACCATCTAAAGGATATTTTAAATCTAAAGAAGAGAAAAGGAATGTATTGATATTTTTCGTTAGGTATTCGAAGCATTCGAAGTTGAATCACATCGGCAATGTATGTACGACCGTGTCATCGCTTACGACGGTTTCAAAACCGATTCTCCCCAATTAGGTCGATACTGCGGCAGTAGGAAACCCTCCCCAATCATTTCTACTGAAATTTCTCTCCTACTGACCTTCAAGGCCGACGGTTCTCTACAAAGAAAGGGCTTCCGAGCACAACATTCTACAGGTCTGTTAAATCCCACCCCATTTAGACGCCCTCTACTGATCACACGTATTTGAGTAGAAGGTATTTCCACTCTAGTTTGTGGTGGTGAACTGAAGGCAGATTTAACACCACAAAACCTCCATTCGCACGACAAATCTGGTGATTTGGACTACCCAGTCAACCAAAAGTGTTACTGGACGATTCACTCGAACCTCAAGAACTACACCATACTCATCAGGTTCCTCTTCTTCGAAGTGGAAGAGGAGACACTTTGCACGTGAGTATTCAAGGATATCAAATGTTTATTTAACTTTACTTTCTTTCCATGAACAATGATATTTGTTTAAATTTCAGTTATGACTACATGAAGATATTCTACAGATCTGATGGAAGCGCTCAGCGTTTAGGCGAATATTTTGGGCGGAAGTTGGGGCTGATTAGGATTGCGGAACTACTGAAATTGAAATAAGTAGATAATGGATAGGAATACACAGCCATGTGTGATGCAAAGTGGCATGGACATTTTACAAATTAGCTACTTAGTGTCACAATTACATCAGTGCGGTCGTTGAATTTTGGCCTTATTAAATAACAGCTGTATGGATGTTATGGAGGCATCATAGGATCTTTCGTTGAAAAAGCTAGTTGGGCTTCCAGGCGTATTGCCGGAACTAGCATTGGGGTATTTTTGTGAGAATTCCATGTCACTATGTTTGCTGATGCACCAGCTCCAACCTTACTACCACCGCCAACATTGCCACCACGACGACATTCAAAAGCGGCAATCAACAATGTGCCCCGCAGTAGGCGCAACTTCACATACCTCACAGCTATGGTTTCATTGCTGTAGATTCGTCCGTTTCACTTTTTCAAATTTGAGTTGTTAACCATGGCAGCAAAATTATAGCCAATCACCCACACTATAATGAAGGAAAGCTGCTTGGAAATCTAGTAATTTTGCAGTACCGTAAGATAAATCTGGTTTGACGAATAACATAAAATCTAACCAGTATTCATCAGTCAGATAAAACCAATTGCTCCTAGGCATTAGTTGCATAGGTGACGCAAGAATGCAGTAGGAAAGCTCTAGGCCTGTAAGAAGGTCTCAGTTTGGCGATCCAGAACTGGTCGATTCGGGACATCTCAGCTCTTTTTGTAGTGTTCACTTTACTTTCGGTTGACAAGATGTCATCATTTTGTTCAATGAAAACCAAAAATGGAACCACAATTAGTTGTTTATACACTCATGAATGAAATCCGTCAGTTGCGTTGCAGAATTTTATTTTTAGAAAAGTGCGATTTTTTAGATGTCTTATATACTAGTAACTATTAAAATAAGTTCAAATAACTGTAAGTTAATCATTTTGTCAGTCGATGTTTTTGAAAAATGTTAATAATTGTATTTTATTAGATCGATAATAAAATTATATTGTTAGAAATTGAAAAATATTGAATTCTGGTGTACGAGAATGCATTCGAAACTGACGATACACTGAAATTCACAATTAATTTTGCGAATATACTGATCAAAATGGTGGATGCATTAATGAAATTCAAAGGAGAGAAATAAAGAAAATTAGATACGGTTTCACGGTTGAAGTAATTATATTGATTTAAAAAAATGGTGATCATCGAGAAATGCAAATAGAAGTTCATACTGCCAGACACATTTAAAGTGAGTCCATTTTTCTAAAAGTAGAATGTTTAGACAAACCTGACCTGTGATAAAGCTGGAACCAACCCTTTGTACTGACCAGTCGAATTTAATTTTAGCCATATATCCAAAACAAAACAGATAGACGTCATCTTTCCAACTTTTGCCTGATCTGCAGAAGATACAATCAACACTGCAAAATAGACTGCTACGCCTGGACAGCAACACGACGCTTGTGTTTCGTGCCAGATAAACTGTGTGGAAAGGTTGAAGGGACAGAGCTCGTGTGAATTTAGCATGAGACGTGCTAGAGTTTAAATAGGCTACATTTGATTTCTGCTAAGCAGTAATCGCCCCTTATGGGTTGATGGAGACCCAAAAAAGTTGTGGAAAAGCCATTATTCGGTAATTGATGGGGAGAGTATTGTTCATTATAGATCAAATCAGCAGCTTCTGCCTCAAGGTTAAATATCCATTCAACAACAGACTCGAGCCCTCACTCGCTGTTAATACTTCTAGAGCCACAGCGAGAGCCAGAGCCAGAGCCCCCATCTACGGAAGCCGTTTTGTCCCCGTCATCCATAGAACTTCGCCATGGGTGAGTCAAAGGAGTCTCTATGGTAACTATCCACAGCATCCAGTGCCAGCCAACCCAACTTCTACTACTGCCAACAACGCCGCCACTGCCAACAACCCCACCACAGCCATCAGCCAACAGCCAATTACGTTCCTGGAGAGTCCCCTACAGAGTCAATCAGCAGCTGGCGCTACCTCAGGCTCAGGCACCCATTCAAAGACGGACTCGAACCCGCACTCGTATTTTCAATCCCCACGCGGGATGGAGCTCCAACGACTACCGACGGATGCATCCCCAACCGAGAACCAACGTTGAGTACGGCATTCACGAGGTTGGCGGGGCAACGAGCAGCTACCTTCCGGCATCTACGGCCAACGAGGGAACGCCTTCGAAGTCTAGATGGCTGTCTGGCAGACAGACGACCTCCTACAGTCGCAGTTCCACCACGTAGAGGCATCTTTTGCATGCACACAATTAATGTTTGTAAATAAAGCAATAAAACTAGAGAAAAACTTTATGAATTTTCTTATTGCAACAAAATCAGATTATTATTGAATTCAACAATCCACATGGCGAGATTTGTTTTAGAAGAATTTCACTCTGTATAAAGTCCACGAAAGCTAAATTCACTGTTGAACTTTTGTATGCAGGTAAATTACATGCAAATTGCGTTTTTGAGAGAAACCCTCCTGCATCTTTTAAGAATCCCATTATTCCACTCCTCACGTGCTACATGGTACGCTTGTGGTGTGAGCTTTCTAGGAATTTTAAAAAGCACTTTTGAAGGGGAGTAAACATGAGAAGATCATATGTTTCCTTACTGCATTTTTAAACACAAATATGCAACCCACACTACTACAAACAAATTTACAATTGCTTTCCTGCAACTATACAACATTCTCATTGGGGATCATTCCTGCATCGGAAACAACAGCGAAAACAACAGCAACGCTATGTAATGGGCAATCGCACGTAAATTTTCTATATAAGCAGTCGTGCACTCAGCAGGTTCATTCTCAACATACGGAACATGTCTTCTACTACTCTGCTACCTATCACAATTCTGGGCTTAGTATTTGGGATATTGGGCACGAACATTTTTCTTAGCACATCTTTAATATTCCACTTTGATAAAAATGTATTTCTTTGTAGCCGATCATACGCCAACAATCCAACAAGTCAATGCTCTCGCCAACACTAAAATCACAAAAGCTTTCAGAAGCTTTTTTTACGGTAATCACTATTTACTTGCACGCTACCCAGCCAACGATGAATTCCAATCAAACTGTCAGATGTCATCGAATTCCAATACAACTTACGTTTGTGAAACATCTATTAGTAAAATTGAATTGCACGTGTATAGAATAGTCGTGAGTTGCTTGACTTTCAAATGATTTCCTGCCCTGTTTCAAATCATTAAATGAGCATGATTTTTCCACCTACAGCGCTTAGGTCGAACTTTGAGAAATGAGAACAGAGCGATTCGTTTGCAGGACCTAAGCTTTAATGCCGTATATACTCTGAAAGAAGATGGCGACCTTTGCTTGAAAGAAACGAGCTTCTACTCTGCCGGAGTGTGTGGTATCCCCCCTGACTGCTTTTTGCCGGATTGCGCCAGTTTATATGATTTTTTGCTACAAAAAGTTGCAGATGTCTAATTTAATCTCATTAGTAAAATTCCATTGGTTTAGTTTCCTGTTTTCTATCGATTCTGTTTGCTTCTTAGACGACAGCTTGAGGTGCTTAATTACATCAATTAATTGGTTGAGTAATAGCTATTTTTTACTTTTACTCTTATTTAATTTCACCATTTAAATGAAAACTTTAATCTTTGATAATTCATTTTGTTTTTAGTTAGTTCTGCAAATTCTTTCCTAAATATTGCACTTTAACTTCCAATATGTTTGATTCCATCACAAGAATTTAGTTCTCTTTATTGGTTGGGTTACATCATTTCCAATGAGATTATAACTATAATTTTTTATTACCATTATTTACTTCTCAGGCCTAAATATTCACGGAGAACTAATGAATGCCTTGTCGATTTTGCTAATTTCCATAAGTGTTATGAAACCGAATTTTATTGGCTGCTATGATTTCGAATGTAAAATATTTTGCTCACAATATCAGAAAAAATAGTACTAATTAAATTGCACGAAATTCTAGATTCAGTTTGGAAGAGCTGTTTGAGTTTTCCATGTTAGAGTTAAATTCAGGGTGCAGCGAAACAAATATTGTTATTTATAATCCTTTACTCGGTGAAAATTAAAGCGCGATTTGTAAGTTCGGCGTTTTTTGACACAAGTAAACTAACACAATGAAAGATAAATAGAGAAAACTGATGACTCAAAGCAAAATGAATTTAAGTTTATTAATTGATAACGCAATACATATCGGAAGAGCCGTGAGTTCTCCATAATTAACGAATCATTTGGGATTGGTAACCAAAAGCCTAATGCCTTCCATTCCTTGAAGTCATATATTAAAGAAATCAAAACTTTTGGTTGCAAAATCGTTGTATATTAATAAATCCATGATTTTAAATTTTAGATAGAAAGATTTCAGTCAAATATGCTTCTTCTTCTCCCAATGCCCTTTCTTTATTCCAGAGTTGTTGGTAACTCGAATTCACCACCCCTATTGCTGCAATTGAAAACAATTAAGGATTCTTATCAATCTCATCAAAGATAACAACAATTTTTTGCAGAAAGTCAGTGCTCAATTCGACTTCGACTTCTTACTGTAATGCAATTTAATTTAATTCCATTAAAGTTTTTGTTCTGATACAATTTGGGAGGTATTTTAACCGGACAGTAAAACCAAGTGTGAGCTTAAGCCCCTTGTCTACCCCGCCCTACGGAGTTCATGTCATATGTCTTGGCAGCATAAGGGATGGCTGGTTCTTCGACATATGGAACAATGTCAAACAGGCTCCCAGGTTGTAAGGGTAGACGTGTAAAGCGTGCATGGTTGGATATGTAGTTGACATGGAGTCTGCAGGCATCGAGGTGACTAGTACGCAAAGAAGAGTGTACTTGCGTTGGATGGGTGTCCACTGTGCCCCAGGAAATTGCCAACTCGGAGGGGCAAAGTGAACCAACGCTAAAGGAAGTTCCAGTAGAGTTTAATCTATAAGGCGAGGACATATGAATGATATCAGTGCTGTGGCGTCTAGTGAGCCTAACTGCATAGTCACTGAGCCTCGGTGACTGCCTTCAATCGATACAGTTTATGAATTAGCTCCGTTTATGAATTAGTCCTTAATAGGCCACACGACCCTCAATGTCTGTCCCAGGTGGAGAAATGGTGTCCACATCCAAAATTGAATCTTTTTCAAGGAGGCATACATGGCTAAACAAGGACTTGCACTGTTTCGCTTGACTAGAGGCCAGGTGAATCAAATGGGTGAATGAGACGCTCAGGAATAGCAGGGCTTTCACCTGAAAGTCGCGTGGATGCAATGCAGAATGACATGAGAGATAAAGGCCGGTCCCAAATCCCTCGATTACTTCATTTGACAAAGCAATCGTGATAGAAAGTGATAGACTCTACCAATTTATGCTGAATTCAATCAAAAACCTCCAAAATGATGAAAACAACCAACCAACCACTTGACGGCAGCAAGAGAAATGCGTTTGTTAAACGCAGATTCAACCGAGATACACGAAAACCATTGTGCAACCTTGCATTTTTACTTGCGAAATTGGAATAGCACACGACCAATGAAGAATAACCTGCCTATTTCCATTTCGAATTGGACAAAATTCCAAATTACCCAATACATCGAATAACAAGTGTTTCTCTACCACTGGCGCAGAAGTCAAGGCGACTTGCAAGTCTCAAGTCTCATCGTGATGTTCCACTGGCCACGAATCAAATGAAAACACCACACCACTTATAGATCCGAGAAATCGAAGCAGGCAATTGATATTTTTGAATTCCCTAGGGAACGTCGAAGCCGGATCGAACACCTCTAAGATTTCAAATTGAGAGTCAAAACAAACATGTAATAATGGCGAGGCAACAAGGTGATATCCTCCCTGTTTCCAGTTAAAAAGGCTATCAGTTGGGCTTTCCCAGATTTAAGAGATATCGACTAACGCGCATATTACTTCTACGGAATCAAAACGCAACGTGTCCCACTATTGATACAAAGAAGCAAGTCTACCGGTTTCGAAACCAGTGCCATGTCGTACAAAAGTGTATTAAAACACACTACCAAAAATAATCAATTTCGCTTGACTTTTGCAACGCCCCAACGTGCCAATACGTCAGCTGGAGGTAGTCGCTACAATTGCGAGCCAAGCCGTACACTTCCTTCTCCACCAAACGCGCACGCAGGATCTCACCCTCCAGTGTGTCGTCGTGGAGTTCGGCAAAGTTCGCCTGCCTGGCAGTAGACGCATCGCACCCTACACACAGCAATATGGATGGTCGTCATCACCATTAGCGCCACCATCACCACCGTCACCATCACCCGAAATAAGGAAGCGCACTTACACCTCCGCAATGGCTACTGCTCGATCGTGAATGGATATCTGCAAGTCGGGATTGACTGTGACATCCTTCTAGAGGACCGGTCGGAACCGCCATACATGCGCCTCCTTCATGTCGCGGCATTGTCAACACTCGTCGTCTGAGCCTTTTTCCCGAAATCATTAAATTTATCCTACATACTTCCTGATTTGTTATATTGCCGACTTGTCAAACATTCAGTGCTTTTCATATTCAGTGTTTCATTTGATTATATTTGTGGCTTGATATGTTTGTTTAACACTTTTTTACAAATATAACAAACCCTATAATCTCATACAAATTTCGGCCCTCTCTGGCTTTCAAGTCGTGCTAGTAAACTTTTATACATCGGTGCTTTTGAACTTTAGGTCAAAATATATGAATTTGCAGGAATGTAATTAAGTGTAAATAGAGAAGATGTACCATTATATTACGAATGGGTGCTCTTCCTGTTTGAGTAACACAATATTCGCAGTTAAATCAACTTATGTATAAAACTGCGACAGAGCACTTTCTCTGTGTTTAGCATCAAATGCATGTTATTTATTAAAGTCATTTCTACGGACTCTTTTGAATATGTCAAGTAACAGATTACACTTCAGTACTCTACAAGATGAATTTACTACCCATTTAGGCTCGTCCCACTCCCGGAGGGAGAAGAGAAGAGGAGGCGCGCGCACCGGCTTTATGAGAAAGAAACATGGGGCATAACTCATACAATACGATTGACTACGGGGTGTCCAGTAGCTGTTTGGAAAAAGCCTTTGTGTGAGCTTGAGAAAATGATATCGATTGAATTTTCATGCGTCATGCCGCCTTTAAATGTATTATTTCAAGTGCGGGGGGTTAAATGTTGACTATTATAACTTGTGCTTGAGGTTCATTTTTTATTCAAATCCTTTATCGTTTAATGATATGATGTTTCCTGTTAATCTTTAAATATATTATAATTATAAGGCCTTTAGTTGAGAAAATCGCGGAAAAATTGGACAAAATAAATACCCAGCTAACGCTTTTTGGAGGTAAGCTGAACTAACTGATAGTAACTGCAATTGCAAAAATGAATACTTAACATTATGTTATTTGCAATAAAAATTGTTAAATAAAAGTGATGATACAACAATTCCTATAAAAAAACATTTAAACTCCAAAAAGAGGGATATCGAACAAAACGACCTTCTTTACTTGCTAATGAGTGCAAAGACTGCTGTAAGTTTAGCACAATTAAACATAGTAAAGGAAACCGTTAACCGAAATACGATAAAATCACGACTATATCGAGACTAATCACATATGCATCTTGGTAATAACCCAAATGGCTGCTGTGGCAGTTAATGTTAACGCTAGAACATGTACAGCAGCCTAGGGTCTAGTGTGCACTGACGTCCTCAAATAACCGCGTTTTCTCGATTACTTCGTGCGATTCACTAGTGAGTTTCAATTCCAGTGATGACAGTTTTGAATGAAACTGCATGAAATAACTGCAATGTCTCGCGTGAAGAAACCACCCATTATATTTTCTATGCCAAATTCGACTCATAAGCACCTATAGAACCAGATATAAAAGGGCCTCCAGATTCTTTAATTATGATTAATTTAGTGAATATAATGCCTATAATTTGGCGAAATAACCAGGGGAATCAGACCCTGTGTGTGTTTGTTGACTTCTTTGGATGAGTAAAATTTGATCGCTTTAATTATTTGTCCTCGTAATGCCCTTTGATCCTGCATGACCTGAATTACTATTAATCAAAATTTCCAATCCACACAATTTGCAATATGTAGTGATGAAATCATGACAGCGAATACCGCAACTACCTTATTATGCTCATTTGTTACTCCAATGAAACCTTTGAAGACTTTATTTGTTATTATCGCAACGATGCACTTATAAAAAAGGCGAATGCTATAAAGATAACGATTTTGCGATCGGTACATTATCCAAGGCATTCAAATGTGGCAATACTCTAACTACCTCCTGGGTTTGGTGGTCGTTTTTCTACTTTCTGAAATCAAACTAAATTTTTCAGGTCCACAAATATTCGTCTGTTAATCATAATGAGAAAATCAAATAAGAAATGCATTAGAAAGAACGAACTAAGAATGCTCATGTTTGGCCTTCAGTCACTCGTGACAGTGATGAAAGGAAGTAATATTTATGCATTATGTTTGAGATGTACACCCTTTACAAGTTCCTCGACGAACCCTAAATATAGGAAACTGGATAAAATGTGGAATTGCTCATTTAATTTAACTCATATTTGTGGCTGCACTACTTCGATGTCTAGGCCACTTTTGATGAGTCCTAATATAAGGTCGTCGCACAAGATGTCTGCGTGTAGCATTTCCTGAATGGAAAATAATTTAGGCACTATTTTTAATGTCTGTAGGAGCCGTGGATTATTTTTTGTCATAGTGGTTAAAATTAACAAATTCTGCTTCACAGAACCAAAAAATCATTATTCAAATTTGCATATTTTAAACCATGTGCATAATAAAAATAATTATCTGGTCGCAGATTAAAAGAATATATTTATGTAGAGCTTCATTTGAGCCGAATCGCATTTCATAAATTTCGCAATCGAAAATGTAGCAATTTATGATGTGTGAGGCGCAAAGGAGTAACAAGGCCGTTGCCCGTTACTTGCGGCTTTTAACTAGTTTGAGCATTGTAGGACAGTTAGAGAAGTGGTCCTTTGATTTCATCCTATCAAGCAAAACAGCTATCTTCCGACTTGTTGATTATTTTCTTTTTCAGAGTATCAAAGCGCGATTTAGCAACCGTACAATCAATCTAACTGTTTGGATTTTTGGTCTTAACTGCAATCATTTCTTTTCGAAAGTTCGTGGTGGGGACCGATTCTTCCGATGTAGGTGTAGATGTAGGCCAGTCGAGAGTTTTCGCGAATTCTTTTCTCAAAGAACCAGCAATTCCACAAAAATGAATCCGCATGTAGAGTGCCGGAGCAACGTTTGGACTTTTGCACGGAGGCAGACCCCTCGATTAATTTGGGACTATTCCTGGATTATGTGGTAAGTGTCGCTACTACAGCTCCTAAGTGAATAGAGACCGATTAGTTAGAAAAAATACAATGTAAACGTTTATAGGAGTAAGAAAACGAACATCAACACGTAAATAAATGCCGTAAAAATAACTTTTAGTTTGAAAATTGAATGACTGACTTCTTTTTTGGCGTAACAAAGTAAATTGAGCAAAGAATCCCCATTTTTATGAATTCCTTCGGTCAGTCAAGTCTCCCACCTTTTAACTTTTCATTTCTTCACACGATATCGATTAAAAGAAAGAATGCGTTAAGTATTTTAGAGCTACTTTGTCCTTTTTAGAAATATTGTGAATGTTTCGTTGTGAGTGTCGAGGAAGCAAAGGGACCTCGAGATTACCACTCGGACATAGTAACATGCATCCTCAAAGGTAATTTTAATTGTTGAAAAATGTTGACATGTGTAATTTTTGTAAAATTGTTTCGGAAAAATCATTGGCCTATCTAATTTTGGCAGCAGGTTTGTAGTTACCTCTATGGTATTAATGCATGTATTCCGCTAAATTTATATTGCTTAGTGTATAAGTATAAAATCTCATTTAAATATGCAAACAAATTATTAATCGTATTTTAAACAAATATAGGAACTCCTGGTGTTTCAAAATATATTTAATGAATATTTCGTCACCTGCAATGGACATTTAAGTGATTTAGAGTAGAGGAAAAACCCTATTACACAGATTCGTTGACTAATCACATGAAAGCATGTTATGTAACTCAGATTCATTTTTTATAATGAAATGTAAATTGACCTTATTTCAGTTTCGATTTATTAACTTGTCGCTTCAAAATCTGATTTGCTCTTCTGCTTCCACATAAGACATTTCTTCTACCCTATAAACCTTTTTTAATCCAAACTTTACATCCTTAAACAAAACATTGTAATCCCTTGAAATGCTTGAAAAATTCCCACACATGGTACAATCACTCTTCAAACCTTGTTCACTTCTCGCGAAAATGTAAATGCGGATGGCTTATTTTATATGACTCTCCCATTCCTATTGCTAATACAGTGCTGAAAATAACGTTATCACTTTCTTCGTAAAAAGAAGGATAGGAATAAGAATATACCTAGTGTCCTTTTAATGATATTATTCGCTTGTTTGTTAATGCTCCTTTATTTATTTTGGGCAACGATGTACGGATGTTATTAATAAGTAAACAATATTAGCACATGAAATATGTTCCATTAAGAACAAACTGGTCCTTCTTGATTTGTTGATATAGGTATTTATCAAGATGAATTTACCAAAGAAGTATTTCATTTTGTAGATGTAAGACCGTTTTAAGGCAGCTTTTACATATGAACGGTTTAGTTTTCATGGATTAGCACAAGATACTTTGCAAAAAACATAATGCGCAATTTTTGCAATAGCAGAAGTTAAAAGGGGATTCCTGATCTAGTAGAAAAAAATGGAAATAAATAGATAATATTACCTATAGAGTGAGAAGTATTTGAAATATTGAGTATTTATAGATACTAATTTTGATTTAACATTAAAAGTTGTGCATATTTTAAAATTTGTACAAGTGAAATAAATAAATTTTAAATAAGTGAAAAATATTTTAAAGTTAGGTATTTTTAAATTATTTTCTTGACAAAACACAAATAAAATGGGTTTATTTTAAATAGAGTCTATGTTGATTGTGTTTTAGACCTAAACATTTGCTGTTTGTGGAAACCACCTGAATCCTCATTTGACAGGTAGGCGAACATTTTATGGTATATTACAAACTTACAAGTTTCAAGAGTATAAAAGTAAAGAGAAATTTAAAAAAGATTCCTTTTTTGAATTAATTTATTAAGCACTATCATGCGTATATATCTCTAGATTTCCCAATGAGGTCATTGCCGCAATTCTCAAGTAGACGTTTTCAGTTTCGGAAATTTTGTTTAACTAACTAAAGAGGAGACATTTCTTGGAGGCATGAAAAGTAGGCACTACAATTTGGATTATACTCTCTATCTTAATGCTTTCACAAGCAGGAAATTGCATTTTTGTTTGAAAATGATGAATTGTAAAATTACCTAACAGGGTTTCTACGTTAGTTCAATTCTATAATCACACATCAAGGTTTCATTTCATTTGAGTTTTAGCAAAAATGTGGTATTTGACCTTAGATAAACATAGCTCCTCCTCATGTTCGTTGGAAACGTGCCTAAGTTGTTGATATGGTTTGAACAGAGCAGCGGGTTTCGTGAAACTGGCTGTTGGTAATTAGGAGGACTCCAATGGATTTACTAGAAATTCTTGCAATAAACTCCAAAATAAATTGCTAAAAGTAGTATTAAATGCTAGATTGATTTGCTCTGACATCAGCTAAGCCATCCACATTGAAGTGTTTCCTTATAAACCTCAAGTGGTTGATAACTTAGTTAATTCTCTTCTGAAGTTTTGAGATCAAACTGTTTGAAAGTACCTACTTCGCATATAGTTACAAAAACTCCAATTACTTATAAAATGGGCTGCAATAATTATGTCGTTTTTGTAAAATTGATCGATTTCTTAAAATTGCGCGAGCTTTTTGAACCTGTAATCGATAGGATTGAGCCCTAAGTATGCACGAATTTGACAGACACGTGTAAGTCTATATATTAATACTTTTTGCTACATTTTGCAGAACGGGACCCCAAATGGCCATTTCTCTGCTTGCTGTTGCACCAGCGCCTTACTACCATCGTATTTTTTGAATACCATCCCCAGGACTTGTATTTCAAGGAGATATTGCCAAACATTTAGGCTGGTTCACAAATCAAGTATGTGGGTTCGTCAATCCGATTTTTCTCTTTTCCTCATTAACATATTAAGCACCAGAGCTTATTTCTTACATTAATTGCTATCTCTGTAATTAAAATTAATTCCATGAATTTTAAAATTAAAATAGAATATTCCATTAAAATAAACGCTGGATAAAATTTGATATATTGTTTTGCATTTTCAGAGCAATTCAAAAAACTTTTATAGTTGGATTTAAACCAAAGGAAACTTTGAAATTGTGAAAAATAGATTTCTTCGATTACTTATCTAAGCAGAAATTGGGTAAACAGGTGCCAGTTTTGATAACGAAAGGGTGTATACAAAATATTTTAGAGCACCTTATAAAATCTTCCTCTAAAGCTGGCACTTAAGCAACATTTTGGACGAAAAGATATTCGATGTGGTAACTTCAGAAGCCTCGAAGTTCCACGAAGTCACTGTGGAAGGCACTTTATTCGCTACGATGCCAACATACGCCATGGTGAAAACGGTATGCAATTTGAAACCCTTGATGGCAAAGCAGAGGAAGTAATGAAGAAAATTCGAGACAAGATCGGAGTGAATAATGATATTGTCCTTGCTGATTATGAGGACAGCTACTTCAAGATTACCTTAAACACTATCAAAAATTAAAGTTAGATGACTGCTATCCGTAGGAGCGAGAACGTGAAACAATTTATTACCATGACGATATCAGCGGTTCTTGAGACGTGTTCCAAAGAACAAACGAAACTAGTCTGTGTTCGGAGTGTGTGTAAAAAGCGTACAGCAGTACGAACATCGACGTCGAGGTGGTACCTTTCAAGAAGAGTTGCCTTGGGACCTCCTGAAAACTTACCTGAAGGGTTTCGTACACTCGATTGGACCTAGAGTAGTTGATGACAGCCATTGCCTCAGCCCTTATAAAGAACGACTTTCCAACTGAGGATGCTTATTTGGAGCCTGGTATGTTGTCGGATAGGAATAGAGTTAGAAACAGAGTCGACAATGTACACCAAATAGTTGGATTTGGCATCACCACCGGTCATAAATGCCCCAGAAGTGTACTTTAAGAAAAATGGATTGCCTTGAAATGTGCCCGGAATTATACAATTTTGCATGATCAAACAGAAATTATTCATTTATTAAAATAGATATAAATCTATAAATCGGATGCGATCATTACTGTTAGTAAATCCGTTTTAAGTATAACTTTGGCCTCAATCGGTTGAATGATTTATGACTCATGATGACCCGAAAGTAACAATAATCGTCATATAATTTTCTTAACAAATAACAATATTTATTGTTGGAAAATAGTTTTGAATGGCATTGGTGATATGACTTTAGCGAAAAACAGCGTAACTGCACAATAGAAACCACCTCTCCCCATTTACTCATATTTCGACCTCTATTTCGCTACGAATTGTCCAGCAAGTTTGTCCTCCAGATAAAATCTTCCAAATATCTGGTTCAATTGTGTTCATAAAAACGTTTGTTAGGCAGTTTAAGGGAAACAGGTTTGATTGTGGTAAGACTTGGGTTGGCCTAGCTACTAATATTGCAGACCGATAAATGCTGGCCATATACAGCGATTCAGGGTAATGCAAACACGCAATTAAGTGCGGAGGTGCCACCTGCTCTAGGTCAACTAAGAGGTTCCTGGCTTAATGTTTTAAGGTTAACACGGGACTGACCTGCTGCACGTTGTGTTGTTACGCCAGATTACTGCTAATGTTTTTATTAGTGCAATCAATACCGGCTACGTTGTTTTGGGTTTCTCAAACACCCTCGTATTGAATTTGGTCTAATTTCGTTTGATACCTGGCATTTAGGCAATTCAATCTGTAAAAATGCTATTAAAAGTCAGAACTTGGTATATTTCAATGTTTTTTGTTATAATTGTTGTTAATTGATGTAATTATTTAATTTTACCGTTTTTAAAGATGATCAAATAACATAGGCAGAACTCTCGGACTTTCTAAGAGGCCAAATTGTTGTGACTCATATGGCAGGCCCTAGCAGAATATAAGTTGCCTTTTCAAAAGGCAATGTCTCAAGAGACAACTGCCGCCTTTGATAGAGAAGGGAAAACGTCGCCCTCGCAAAGCACGGATGTGGACGAAAGTCAAAGTTGTTGTCAGAGAGAGACAATAGGTCTCTAGATCGGTTCTGTAGAGAGAATCTCAAGACCATGGCTTCCGACGTCACTTCAGAGTGAAATGAAAACCTAGGAAGCACAGTTTTCAAAGAAACTGTTCCTCGTCGAAAGCTGCACACGGTAACTGGATTGCACCACGCAATAGCTGCAGCTAGAAAACCGCTGCTCTTAAAGGCGTATTAGGTTGCAAAGTGTTTAGGGATTGTAACAGACACCTCCAGAATTAGGCCATATTCAAACAGTGAAAAAGGCGTTGATTTTCTGTGATTTACATCTGTCCGGAAAGCATAGATTGGATCGAAGATCCTCCCTATCTTGACTCAGTGGGTAGAGGGTGGTTAGAACCCTCCCAAATCATCTAACACTCCTATTCGGAAGATGAAGGTGAAGTCTGAAATGCTCCTCAGGTTGACATTTGGTAAAATTCAGGTAATCGTTGCATCTTCGCATAAACTTTGATGGAGGAAACTTTGGTGACATCCACCCTATTCCCCCGCGTTACAATGACTGTTATTACTGCTTCTTTATTAAGCTTCGTTATTTCCCTAAGCAGATAATTTCAAACATTATCTTCTCTCCTTTAACAAAATATGATTATTGTGATCTATTGTTTCTGCATTTTTCATAACAATCTAATTAAAGCATTGGATGAGGAATTATCTGATTTCGGAATCCCCGTGTTGAATGGAGTACCAACGAAATTGAGTACGGCAAGCAAGAGGTATTTGGGACAACGAGCAGCTACTTTCCGGTAGGTAAGTCCATGAAGGGAACGGTTCTCTAGTCTAGACGGCTGTTCGGCGTTCCTGGATCCTTTGCAAAAAAGAATTCGCGAAAGCTCTTCACTGGCCCAAATCTACACCGTCTGAACAAGTGGTCCCCAGCACGATATCTCGAACAGAAATAATCGCTACTAAAACCCAAATTCCCAGCCTAAATAAATGTAAAATAGAGCTGTGCAGTTGTGCTTATTTACCTCGAAAAAAGAGTTTAATCACCAAGTCGGCAAACTGGTGTTTTTTATGACTGGATAAAAATAATGAACCGCTTCACGTACTCAATCGCAAGGCGTGAAAGTGAAGAACAATGCAAGTGAAAGAACATGTCTCTGCTACTTCTTTGAGTCATTATCCAAGAAAGTGTCGCAATGTGCCAAATATCATTAAATGTTACATTTTCAATTGCGAAAATGGAGAAATACCTTTTACCTTATACAAGAAACTTCAGAGAAATCCTATTTTATTTATTTGACAGCAGGATTAACTTCTATCTACACAACCCGTTTCGATTCCAATATTAATATCTTTATCAAAATATGCATATATGATGGCTTAAATTTGTCACAAGTCTTCTAGATTCTTGATAATTTATGCACATTACACAACCCTTAGTTTGCTCAATTACCTTTCAGTAAATCAGTTAATTGTTAAAAAAACCATTTGGCAATTCACTCAACGTTTTTAATTGGAAGTGGCCTTACCTTTGTTAACATTGTAATAGTGACAGCCTTTTCGCGGCTTCCATCCACATTTTCTTCTTTTATTGCAAAAATTTCATATTTATTCTAAAAAAGATAAAAGTAAAACACAATTTATCAAAAATTATTCGGCTCTCTAGCTTATGAAAATGCCCGACCGATCATTTTGATGTCTTAACGACACGTTTCAATGATGAATTACAAATTGAAATACAAATGCATTCTACTACAAATGCATTCTGCTACAAATTGACAGTCGATTCATTCCGTATTTGTTGACTTTTTCCTTATTTTGATGATAGAGGATTCTCTTAGAAATAACAGGGTGTTCTTTAATAATGTATAAAATTGATCAATTCAAAAAATACCATAAGTTAGAGAAAGTCGTCTTAGCATGATGGAAGGACTTTTATACCATTCCGATAGGTTTTTCCAGAATAGAATCTTTGAGAGAAGAATTTTATGCTCATATTGATGGGGTTTTCATAGTATTGGATACGTTTGTTTAGGGGTTTAAGTAAAGTGACAACTTTTACATCCACCAATATACTTTTCGGTTCATTTCTAACCCTAAATTGTTAAGGATTTGGCAACAAGGAATTTTAAAAGTTCCCATAAAAAACAAAGCATCAATCGTGGGCATGAAAGGTTATTAGAAAAGCTAATGCTATTATTGGAAAATGACCTGATAGTGGTTTTGTTGCACAAAATTATCACCTATTCTTGAACACTAGTTTAAACGCCTCGTTATACATTTACAAGTGGTTCTCTGATAAGTGAGACTACCAGTACTACCTGTACTAGCTTGCACTAGTCTCACTTATCTGTGTACCACTCCCCCATGTATTATGTGGCTGTTAAACTACGATTCAGGAATAGGTGATAATTTCGTGCAACAAAAGCCATTAGCAGGTCAATGAGCCTGCACTAGACGGGTTGTTTCACTTACCAGTGAGCCACCTCTCTAAACCTAATCCGACCATTGAACCTGTGCTCGAAATTAATTGATAATTATGTCAAAACAATATAAATATCGAATATGAACCCCTGTCTTAAATTCATTCTAGGGTATGAATAAAACTATATTTGCTGTTAAAACAAATTTTGAAATGAAATTGCATAACAATATCCATAAATGAGTTTTTTGGGATTGAATACAATTAAAATGCGTGTTCTGAAGGAAACACGGAAAAATCCTCGAAAATTATTTGAAAACTTATGAAAACATTATATTGGTTCTCTTATCGATTTATTTATTAGTAGATATTTTTGTTGAATGAAAAACTGAAATTTTGAAAGCGTGTCATTGTAGAAATTCAAAAGTTATGCAGCATTAGTGTTATTATCATTACTATTATTATTATCATTACCATTTTTATTAACATTACTACTATTATTATTATTACTATTATTTATTAGTGTTAGATGTATCTGCTTCAGATATAACCAAAATCGATTGAAACACCTGTTCTGTCTCCAGTCTAACTGCTCTTCCTGTTGCTCCTATGAATGCCTTGATGATTCATATCTTCACCGGAGACAGCAGATTTCTATTTGAAGTTTTGAAGAAGAATGACTTGCGCCCTCTACGTAGTACATCACTACCTTACCATGATGAATGCAATTTGTGATTTTAGTGTGATACCAACTGGAAAGTCATCCCAGTTAGCTTTAACATGGTCATGGTTATTTTGCGGTGTTTCGTGAATTTGGTTGTCGTTAGATTACCAATTACTATCTACTCAGTAGTCAAACTTTTACTAAAAGCACTGACAACAGATCCCTGTCTACCTCTTATATAAGTACTATTTTGCATAAATATTTGCATTTTGTACCCCTCTAACGACCTGAAATGACAGTGTATTTTCATTGGCGTTGTCCCATTCAGCAGTGAATTACAACTTCATTGATGACAGTTTTGAATGGACCTGTATTAAATAGCTCCAATGCCTTGCTTGAAGCAGGAATTCTCCAGATCGAGCACTTTGCATAACCACTAAGAATGACTCAGATTGCGACCCAGAACATGTTGAATCGGAACAACTCACTACTTCTTGGAATGTTCACTTTAACTTCTGGTGACCAGATGTCGTGATTTTGCTTCATGATTACTAAATAATAAGCTACGATTTGTGCTTTAAACGCTCATGAATGAAATTGATCATTGAATAGTAACTGTCACAGAAAGAGTTACGGTTTTAAAGAACTTTTATTTTACCATCAGAACAATCCAAAAGAATCGCGACGAACTTCTGCTAGAGTCCGTCGTTTGATGTTGATCGGCGCTATATTCGGGGATGAGTATGAATCGGAGCGTCTTCTTAATCTATCGCTGTGGGTGAGTTCTTTAACGCTGTTTTAACTATGCTTTATTGCTTCTAAATTCATGCCACCCATTAATCGAAATCGTAAAGGAATAGCCAAGCCACATGCCTTCTGACAACTGGTAGCGTTAGACTACATCTAAGTCCTCCCCAAGAGGGATTTACTATCCCAATTAAGCTCACACTACCAGAAGGTTAATAGCAGTTGTGTGCACCTGATCGTTTATCAGGAACACGTGTTGCTTGAGGTAATCACTTAAGCGCAAGGCATAGTAATAAGAAAGAAAAAAACAGAGATATTTAATATATTTCTTATTATTGGAAAATGTTTGCCCTACTGTAAATATCAGTTTCATTCAAGATATCACTTTTTACTTCGCTAGCATTTGGATTCGCTGTGATAATCAGAGATGGTCTGCGAATAGCCGATCAGTTAAACAATTCAGATGCAGCATGTCACAATTCATTATGGACTCCAAAGCACACCATTATTGCTATTTTTAACAAACGTTCTCCATCTTCAAAATCCAAAGACTGTTTTTTAGTCACTGGATCCAGGATAGCTTAATTGTAATAACCGCTATATATATTCTAGATCATTTTCAACTTTACGAAATTGTGAGTCACCCTATTGTCGTCAATTTGGACTAATGGATCAGCATCGTTTGATGGAGTTCCTATTGACGCGGATGCCACATATCTTACCACCGCTGCCATTGCTAAGGAACGCAGTTAGTAATCACGCTAATTTATTATAAACATGAATAATACATATAGAAACAATTTGTGAATTCTTTCCAAAATAACTTTAGCCCATTCTACGGTTAAAAACTCGAACCCAGTTTTTTATAGACGAGTACGTTGACAGCGGAAACGGACCTCTAACTTAAATCTCCCAAATCGACTATAAATTCTCCTCAGTAGTGATGTTAAAGTCTAAGGATTGTGGCGGTGGCCAGAGGAGATGCTCAACTGCATTAGAGTGTTACACGTGCTACTATTGCTTTACAATTATAGCTGCTACTGTGTTAATGCTTCATCTTCACCTTAAACGATGACATCTTTCTACTCCACAGATAGTGCTTGAACAACTCTAAGAGAAAGAGCTTGTTCACCGAATTTCCTCTACATTCATGGCTGTAAGTCCTTTCATGAATGTAAAGGAATCATTGGCTCGGCATCGGATTTCAAAGAACTAGCACCACGATCATCGTCATAGAGCCACCTCAATTGCGAATGATTTTGAGAAGTTAGCAGTCTATATTAAATGGTTCTTTACGCTGTCTTAAAACGAAAATAGCTAATCGCTAAATCGTTAGAGAAAATCACATTTCCCACTGTTCGACGGACCAATAAACAAAGGGTTTATACTCAAACACTCTTAAAGCTTTAGAATATCTATCATTGATATCATTTATATCTATCATTGTTATGCTTCTTGTTTTCGGAGACAGTCTCCGAGGAAATCCTCTTATTTATGAGGACTACTCTGAGTCGCGGAGAGGGTTGGAATTCATAACCATGCAATGAGGTTTCATTTTTATCGAATTAAGAACAGGTGATTTCATAGTCATGAAATTTCAGAACCATAGAAGACAAGAGAAACTCACCTGATCTCTTTTTATAAACGACTTGATGACATCTCAGAGACCCAGAATTAGCTGCCGCCTATACTGCGTTACGTACACCTTTCTCGAACTGTTAAACCCTTGGACTTCTTCGCCTGTACTTTAAAAGCGGAGCCTATGCCCCTCCAACAAACACGTCCTGTACAGAAGAGTTGCTTGCGCATCAACTACTTGTTGAGGGCTATTAGAACTTAGGAAATACAGCTAACCTCTCATCTCTCTCTCTGTGTTGTTGCTAAGATATTCCTTGTAGGTTTTTAGGTAGTTGTAAGGAGGAGGAGGATGTTTCCCATTCTTTCGCGAACCCTAATATCGTAGGGACTTCGTTGAGTTACGTCAATGTTCATATTTACATTCTATAAAATTATTGCACTTCATATTCCCATATTTCTACATCTATGAAATACACCTAATTGATTTCTCATCAAAGTTTCTTTTCAGTATTTAATAATATTTTTTTGGTTTTTTCAAACAAAGCCATACTACTTTTATAAATCATGATAACGGGGCTTATTTCCCTTTATTTCTCAATAATAAGTTATAGGGACCATGTAAACTTTTTTGCAAAAACTGT
>JAUOZQ010000815.1:0-23013 GCA_030710315.1 Anomotaenia brevis | reverse complement strand
TATACAACAGGGAATGCGGCTGAGAACTACCTTTCAAATGTGCATAGAAATTACCCAAAGTTAATTCAGATTTATCTTAAGAAGCAGTTTCTACAAAATCAACAAAATCTGTTGTTATCAGCGGCCGTCTCGAATATAATTGCAATAAAAAATCCGAAATGAATGCCACAAATGATACCTCGAGACATGAAGTAACGCTGCGTTTCGTCGTCTTTGTGTCATTGAAATGGAGTTCTTTTGCTAAAGGAAGAAGGAGGAGGTAGATGTCTGCTGAAAGTAAATCGGCGCCACACTAGTTTGGTCAGTCGGAAAAAAAACAGAATCAACTGAACCGGAGGAACAATTGCCTAAGGTTGTAGCTCGTTTCAAATTGACATTTCGTTGCCGAATTCTGCAACTCAATTTTGAATAGCCTCATTTTTTTCCTACTTTGTTAGGCCCGTCGTTTTAAGAGCAACTTCTGCTCTCGAAGTTGTCTCTACAGAAAAGCAATGATACAATAACAATTCGATTACCATTGGTTAGGTCCTTTTAAGGCTTTGTCTGACATGGATCATAGAAGGTGACTCACCAATTTAATGTCTATGCAGACGATGACACACAGGTGGTCATACTACATTGGAAAAGATCGATGCCAAAAGTGAAATTCATCTTCACTACTTATGGCTAGGACGAGCAATTTTTTTATTTTTTTTAATTTGATTACCAAAACCCCTAATTAAGAAACCAAATGAATTTAGGGAATTTTAAAATTTAAGTGCCATATTCGATCTATTCAAGATCAAGTAATTTGTGGTTAAAGTGAATAAAACCGGAGAAATTGTACTCTGAGCGCCTGAAAAGAAGCTATGTGTTATCCCCTAAATCCATCACTCCATGCTAAACCATAATTTTCATTATTTTCATTATTACCTGTATTATTCCAATTAAAATAATTTTCTGAAGCTTATTGTTTTCTTCGTGCCATCTGAACATGAAATAAGAAATAAGCTTCTTGGATTTGTTTTTAGAAACGGATTACATTTCCGAAGGAACGCCAGTGCATCTAATGAATGACGATGCTCAGACCATTAATGAAACGGAATTTAGACCACAAGTAAGATCCCTCTGCGAGACTCTGACAATGTTCAAATGTCTTTCCACTGTCATTGACGGCAAATTGTTTCCCTTATGGACTCAGTTAGAAAGTCAGCCTCGATTGATGTTCCCCGGAGTCGTTTCACAACCGCGTTCAAATTTTGCTAATATCCCAGGAAGGCGATTTCGTCTTGTGCTACTACATGTCGTTCTCAACACCATTGTAAGTGCATTCAAGTTACTTAACTCAGCTTCATGTTCAATTCCGAGCTGGTTGATATATCAATGTCCATGTTACACTCCTTCATGCAATAGAGCATCTTAGAGCTAATCGTAAGGCATACATCTACTTCACGATGACGATGGCAGTCACGGGGCCTTTTGCAGTAGCCTGATTCCATTTTCTCGATGTTATCAATCTCCAGATTCAATAGGGCTCTTTGATTTCGTTAGCGGTTGTAGTGGTAATGGTGTCGAATTCAAATTCACTACAACTTCTATCGAGAGCTCCTATTTGGGCACCATTTCTAATCGAATGTCATATTAATAGTGTAAGTGTACGCCCCATTAGGTTACTTATTATGTTTGCCAATTATTAAGAAATTATGTAAAATACGGGGTCACCCTTATAGATCACTAGAGGTTGCTTTTAATTAGTTACCATAACTGAAAGCTTAATATCAACATATATCAAAAATTACAGCCAATCCTTACCAACTGTGAACCACAGTATTTCTGACAACACTGCCGGAATGTCACTAGTCAGTCACAAACTAGGCTTCCTCAACCGTGTTAAACAGTGGATACATCAGCAACTAACGTCCATTTATAACTGAAGTAAGTAAGCAAGTGGAAAATAGATTCTCACCCGTTTCGAAGAGATCACCTAGTCATGGATAAGTAATATCATCACCATCTGCAAATATCACTTTGATTGAATCGAAAACAATCCAATTCTCCTTTGAATGGAGCAAACAAACATATACAACCAGCGTTTATTGGAGATTCATGTCATTGGCACTAGTCTTACGGAGAGGACAGAGACTCGTGAAGCTGTCCTCAGACGCATTGAGGAGACATTCTACGAAGTCAACCAACTGTTGCCCGAACTTTTGAATAATAGCAAGTGATTTTTTGTTAGCGAACTAATCGTTGACTATATTTTTATAGCCTCGCTATGAATAACAACGCCAGCTTCAGATTCTCCAGTTGTTTTGTAACCGTAAGCTGGAGGAGATCCTAATCTGTGACCGATTCCACCCGGCCGGTCCCCTCCCCCAGCGCCTGACCGGGTACACCCAGCTCTTCCACGAGATAGAGAACACCATGCCCATACTGGCCTTTGAGAACACGAGGAAAACTTCTCTGGTTCAATACTAAGCGCCGGGGCTCTCAATCTCAATATTCTCTGGGGTACTGACACAAATGCGGACGAATAGATCCTTCTCTGCTTCTCGCGGGCTCGGGATGTGGGAGAAGCAGTAAGGGCGTTTCTGATGGTGCGAATATGCTCACGCGACTGCTGAGATCAGCGGCTCGTGTCACCTCGGCCACTGTGCCTCGGCAGACCAAGTCGATGGCGCAATCTTGACCAAGCCACGTGGATAAACTGCTTAAACACAGGTGCTTGGTTTAAGCATGTGGAGATTAGAATGGAAAGTGTCATCGCCCGGAATGGCATTTAATGGAGTTTTGACAAAACGTCTACGTAGTTACTGCTATATTTGATGTTTTAATAAAGAATTCCAGGTGTGAATGATTATAGTAAATTTGAGAATTATGAAGCTTTGCCTCTTTATTTAGTACATTTAAAGCCAAAGGTGACTCAAAATCATTCATCACCGTGTGCACGGGTCACCTTTCCTGTGATATTTGCCTCTTCGCCATAAATCACTTATTGCCTTGTTCAAAGAATAAATAGGGACCTATCAACTCAGAAAAACTGTAAGACTTAATTATCTGATTGCGATTGGATAGAGATAATGAAAAATTATGGCTCTTTCTTAAGCGAAATCCCCATGAATGGCTTGCACCTACCCAGCGCCTTGTGAGCTTTGCAGACGTAACGAAGCAGATCATGACCACAGAAGGCCACGTACACACGTCAGTTAGCACACCTCACCTTTAAAAGTTGCCGGGACACTCACGAGCATGAGGCGAGATCGCACTGAGACACAAATTTGCTCGGTTTTACCAACGTTTTATTGTTTCTTATCTAATCAAAGTTTGTTCTCTCCATCTGGACTTGTTCACAATCGATCCTGTTTTGGCTACCAGAGGAGAGCTATAAAGTGAACTATATTAATAATCGGCAGATAACATTAATCCTCGAAGTGAATAGCGAAGCAACATTTATATTTTTTTGCTCACAGTGTGGAAAATCATCCTAATAGATATTAAGAGCCAAATGAAATCGAAAAACTCACAAAGAGTCTGAATTAAGAGTTAGTGGAAAATTGAAATGAAATAGGAGTTTGGAGACACTAGCTAATTAGTAACTACAAACCTGTGAATACGCCATTTTGGCCTACGCAATCACAGTGTATTCTAAAAACCCATCAATTTGCCTAAGTTAAAGTAAGTAGAAGGACCAGGCGGATTGCATTACCTGTACCAAAATTGACTTCAGTGGTACAGCCATCTCGGAAGTCTAACATGGTAGTTATTGGCTGGAACGTTGTTTCATTCTGGAATGTAAATGATTATCTTCGATTATAATAATCTAATTTAATTTATGCACGCTTGAAACCTAGAAGGTCAACCTAGTTCCAATTAAGTTCATTCGGTTTCGACAACACAATCTATCTTAAAATTGTTAAGCATCAGCCGTTGTTTCGATGCGTCGAGAAGCTTGCACATTCTTTTTTTGTTGTTCTAAGCCCATTATGGGTTGACTGGCTTTGCATTACCATCATTGTAGATTGTTAGTTATTTTCCAGGAATAAAAGGCATTAATTCACAGCTACACATAAAGCATTTTGATTCACATCCACATCGGATTATAAATTGCCTTAGCACATAGACGCCAAGATTAATTAAGTCAACAAGCGAATCTAAATGAACCCAAAAGAAAATCGTCAGTAGATACCTTATCGCTTCTGCTCCCTAAACGAAATCCTGTCAAAAATTAAAGCACATTTCCTTGGAGGAGGGCGTGGACTGGGAGCCATCAAAATCGATGGGGTGTGACAGCGTGAGACTTGCTGTAATTCATGTAGCGAAAAAAATTAATTGTGATGTAGTGTCTGACTTTCAAGGCCGTCACTCCCAAAGAATCGGTAAATCATTAAACTTAGTGAGCCTTGGCGAGGAAAAATATGATTTTCAAGGATTTCTCAGTTGACCATTTATGAAATTTAAAACACTTTTAAGAGTGAGGGCGGGAGTTTCTGCTGCAATTATTGAAATTTGAGTTTAATCTGTAGCCTAACTATCCGCCAAAAGAATGAGCAGAGGTCAATGGAAAAGAGGGTAGACAATAATTCGTATTAAATGTTGAGGCATTCAGAGAGTTTCTGGATTGAAATTGGGAATGAATTTGAGGACAATAGTTGCGGAATTATGTCTTGGTTACTTGTGATTTATAAATGCCTGTAAAGCGACGAAAAGAGATTACTGAATAGTCACCGGAGAAGTTAAAGGAGGTCACTTATGAATGTTATCTCAAGTAGGATTACGACAGTGCAAACCGCGCGCGAGTCTGAATCTGGGTCATTCCCAAAAAGCCAATGTAAATCTGTAAGATATTAAGCAAATAGTCTTTCAATATCACATTACTTTCAACCTTTACATCAATCAGGCACCCGAATGTAGCCTCGAAAATCAATATTTATGGACATTAACAATTTCTTCGATGATTAAGAGGGAAATGTAGGTATTACAATTTGGTATAATTGTTTCAATCTTAAGAAATTCTATGGTCAAAAAGAAATAGCAACTTACCCCATTAGTGTTTCATCGCCGAATCTTTGAAGCGCCAAAACATGAGTAACTCAACTAATTATTTACCTGCCAATTGCCTGCTTATCGACTGAATATAAAAACGACTATAAAAGCATGTGCACACCTACAACCGTCAAGCTGAGCACATCACGAAAATGAACACATCTGTTGGCGTATTGCTTCTGTTTAAGCTTGACAACTTAGTGCCAGATTAAAATATTGAATGAGACCCCATTCTTATGGCAATTGATCTAAGTGCTACAGTAGCCATGTTATCTGGTTAGATTACCAAATCACCAACCAACATTTTTCGTCAAATACTCACTTCATCTAAATCTTGCTATCGCAGATTTTAAGGGTCAATAATTCCCATTGAATTTGAAAGCAGCATCCATTAAAATTAAACGAAATAGTCACTTTATTATAAGTAAATCATAACATTGTGTTTTCATGTGTAGGACACGAAAAGGCCTCATAATTGACCATAAAGAAATTGTTCAGAGTACTTTAAGTGCTTTCGCCGTTATGTTACGACACCTCAAGTCGATGTAGATATCGACGTCGTCATCTCATGAAACCACATCGTGATGTAGATTAGTGGATCTGTTGGGGCTATTTTGCCGTAGGATATCATTATCCTGATCAACCCGTGTATCATTTTAACTCTAAAGGATCAAGAATAAATTCATGTCTAGTCTACCGAAATGAAAATGAACATTCACATTTTGAGAAAATCCACCACTGTTGGTGACTCGTCCGCCACAACTTAGTGCCAGATTAAATTATTTAATGAGACCCCATTCTTATGGCAATTGATCTAAGTGCTACTGAATTCGTAGTTTGAAGAAGCAATCGCGTTTATTTCATATTTCTTGTTGTTTAAATTGATAAATTATTTTTAATCACATTTTCTTATCAAAAGTGTGATCAAAACTGCATTCATTGCTTTTGTTTTGGTAAGAGAATCGATCTTCAAATTGCTTCAATCTTAACAGTTGGGATTTACTAGATTTACGAAACAACTGATAAGTTAAGAAACTTCTTAATTCATATCAGTAGATTCTAAAAGACAATGTGCTGAGCAGTTCTGCTTTATCGTCAAATTCAAAGGCATTTATCTAGTTTTTGAAATCATGTCATTAGTTTAAATGCATTTTAAAGACAAATAAATTATTTTAGGTCGCTCCTACTTGCAGGTCTTTTCTTCGTCTCCAAATTGGATAAAGTATTTGCCTACACATAGAAAATCCAAAAAAGAAAACTAAGAGTCATATTGAACCTTCCTTATTTTATTTTTTTTTTAATTTATGGACATGGGAAGGCAGGATTTTTGACCACAAAGAAATGGTCTCTCGGATCTATGCAGTCGAGGAATGTTCGTATCTTGTGAATGCTAGTGCCGTTTCCTGAAACAAGGTATTCGTCACAAGCCTCGGCATCTTCGAGCGACCTTCGTTCCTTTTCAGGCACTGGACATCGCTGAACGAAAGCGTACTGCCCAACCAGTTGGCTGCATGGCACTGATATTTGTTTCTTTCCAGTTTCAGTGGCATAAGACCAGAAACCACTGTCACAAAAGTGTGGATTTGTTTGAAAATACACCTCGAGGTAAGATAGAGGCCTTCGAGGTGCCGGGTACCGGTTCTGACCCAAGGGCCCGTACAAAGTTGGAAAAACATCGGCGTATTTGAAGAAGTATTTTCCCAATGACTCGTCATAGAAATGCGTTAGGTTTATTCGTTTGAAGTAGAAGATGTCAATAAAAGGCCAATACCACGAGTAATTAGATAAATGAAAGCTGCCAATTATACTTGGGTCTGAAGCATCACTTGCAGGCCGTAAGGCAAAAAAGAACTTATCGTAGCGTCTACGTTGATAAAAGCCAAATGCGGGTACGAGTCCTTTCAATGCTTTCGACGTTACGTTACGATATTTCAAGTCAATGTAAATGTCAACATCGCCATCCCATGGAATCACATCGTGGTGTCGATGGGAGCCGATGAGTGTTCCAGCAGCAAGAAACCACTGGTCTTGTAAGTTGAGGGATATCTTAACCGATTGGAATTTGAGCAGCAAGGCTTGTACCGTCCGGTAACGACCGATGGTGAAAACGACGTCAAAGCCCTCAGGTATTCTACCAGTTTCATTTGGTCTGTTCAGTTGGGGCCAAGACATTGCAGTTAGGTTTGGAAGTAACTCCAGTTGTGGACCAGAGCATGGCATAACCACTTAAGAATTAGAATAATTGGGCCACTGGACCGACCGTTGTTCATTTGGATCGTAAAATACACCGTAAATGCATTAATGCAATTTCAGTTCTTAAAACCTTTGCATTCTTATAAAAAAGCTATTTATAATGCTGAAAAATTCTAATTTATTCCAAAATACATTAATTGTTTAAGTTAATTTTTCGAAGTTCTTGTAAATTCGGCTTTGCGATACAAACAAGGTTTAAATAACGCTAGTTCACTAACGAGTCAAAGCATCGAGGCATTTTACTCAAGCTCCGTTTAAAATGAAACACTGTATCACGATAATCTGCTACCGAGTTAAAAGGTGAGTTAAAAAGTCCACTTGCTCTTACATAAATCACCTTTATTTTCAAAAGAGCGTCATCAAATGGGCCACCCACGATAAGGGACCACGCATTGCATTTCCTAGTAAGTGGAGAATTTTGCCTTCGTCAGTAATTATGTTAGACATTGAAACGTCATGCGTTTTACCGTCACTGCAGCTGGCGTTAGAGAATTTGTTTTTGCAAGCCCAGATGACGTGGTGTGTTGGGTTACTCTCCAAAATGAACGCAGATCTGTTGTCTGTCAGAGTGAAATAACGGGAGTCACTATATGCGAAAGGGTTAGTTCAGGCATATGCCATCGTTTTCACCAATGTCATAATCGTATAGGGAGTCATATTGTATATCGTGATTACCGTTGAAAACTCCATAAGTGTAGTCAATTACATAGGATTAGTGAATATCTTGGTGCAGAATGTCACACCGGTAGCGGGCGGTCCTTTGGCTGGCTTGGAGGGATTGGGGTCCCGCGTGGCAGTCGTGCAACGAAATGAGAGGGGAAGCGTCTTCCACTTCCACCCCTTCAGTCAATCGGTGAGTTGGCTTAATACCTCCACTTGAATATCCTCGTTTGTTACCTTAATAGCATCAGAAAGAGCCATAAATATTTTTTTAAAATGAACCAGCATGACAATTAGTGAAACAATGCAACCATGCTAAGCTGAAAGTAAATTAAAGGCAATTTAGAGGCGAAGTTAAGGACCAGGCCACGTACTTTAATGTTTGTTGTGCAAGCATTGTTGGTATTTTAAGATCACGAGTCAGCACAACAGTCATCCCGCTATACAAGTTACGTAAGTAAGTTCGCACAACTCATTAGGTTACACTCTACCAATTTCTCAATCGCTACGCTGCATTTGGGACAGTGTTATTCAAATGTAACCTTGTTAATATTTACAATCATATTCACGTTATGATTCAATAACGATAGATGCTGCAGTGCGATTTCATAGATTCCACACGATGCAACTCTTGGTTTTGCCGTCACGAATCCGAAAAGCAAAATTATCTAGTTTCACATTGAATTTAACTAAATTTGAATAACTTCAAATAAACAGCTTCAATTAGTCATTATTAGGGGTAAATAAAATTAGCAAATTAGTATTGTCTAATTTTTGCCAAATCTCTACAAAAACTTGGTTTGAAAATAGAAGCTGTGTATGCCACAACTCCCTTGAGAACAAGGATTTAGTGAGGCTGGAATGGCATCCTTTCATCAAACTTTTAAAAGTGTACAATTGGACAATTTTCAGTCACACACACACAGAGGACATTGATTTATTCATATTTACCTCTAATTTGTTCCGCTTTTCTCTGCCTTGAAGTTTTAATAAGGCTTCGCCTGGTAACGTTATTGACATAATCAGACAACCGAAGAGCTTCAGGCTTCGGTTTCCCTCGACAAGATCCCCATTCAGCTTCTTTTGTGCTGATGTCGATAGACAGTAACGGTCTCCCAGAACGCTATTTCGCGCAAGAAAATAATGCTAGGTTTCTCTCAGACACAATCTTGCGGAGTACTGACAAGAATTCGAGCAATGCGCCCTTTATAAGTTATCACTCACTGAGCTTGATGTAGAGGTAGAAACATGTGATGGCGAATGTGAGGTGTGGTGGAAACAGGTACCATCAAGTGGGTGTGTGTGAGCACGCGGACCAGTCAACTTTCTATGCTGGCCATCTTTAACAACAACAACAACACTACGTTTCATTTTAGTATGTCTGGGCTAATATGTGAAGGATTTGCTTTTTCATGTCCTCTTTGCTAGCAACCATGATCCTGCCCTAAGCTTTAATCATTGTTTAGCTACTTGGTTGCCAGTTCGAGTTGGCAAAGCGGTGCAAAGAATTGGGACGCAAGCACAGTGGAAGCGAATACGGTTATGAAGAAGTGGAAGCCATGGAGGCGGGCTCCTTTGTGAACGGCGTGCATGCAAGATCTGGCTGAGGGTTGCGAAGAACACCTCGCATTAACGGCACGTGTACACTTCGACGAAGCGCTTTTCACATAGGTTTGGTGAAGGTACTAGCATTGGAGTACATAGTAGAAAGTGTACTATACGTATTACCTAAAAGTCAAATACGTATTACCGTTTGGATCACACAATTATATTTGATTATTGCTCTCCGGTATTACCGTCTCCTTCTCCTCCTCGTTTATTTTTTTCTAAAAGCTGGCCTTTAGCAAGAGTGTCAATTAGCATTCGCATTTCAGTTTACACAAAGATGGTGGGGTAATGGTCCTTTCAGAGGAGGAAATCCACCATTTCAAAGCAATTGTTTGGCCCAAAGTGCATATTTAAGTTGAATTATAAGCAAAGGTCGAGATGTCGATGATACCATTAGTTAACTATTGGCAGTACTAATACTCATACTTCAAAACACAATATTTTTTTTAAATTCCTTGAAATTATACTAAATACCTATAATCCTCGCTATTATAATGCCTATCCTGATCGTCTACCTAACTTGCGTCATAATTTCAGTACAATTTAATTCGAACTCTATCCATAAACTTAGTCTAAGGAAAGGTCTAGTCCACATTTCGGAATCGAGCACAATGCATCATGAAAAACCAATTTGTGTCAGCAATTTCGTTGACGGTTTTCGGATTCGCCTTTATCAGTCACTTCTAACTCTCAACTCTGATATATTTTATATTGTAAATCACTACCTCACAGTCATTCACTAGGGTAAAAATTGGTTACCACCCCAGCGAATCCCCTCAATTTCCTCATCGAAAAATAATGAAGTAGAAACATATGAATGGTGTAAGACGGTATGCATTTTCGCCAGGCTTCTGCAGTTTGAGCACCTCGGTATTGCTTGATTTGTGGGCAAAGAGTTGTTTGAAAATAATCACCACTTGAGTTTGTTGCTTTATCATTTGGTTTCATTGGCAAACATTATTAAAGGTTGATGGAAGCAATGGAAACTTCGTTTTCCCGAACTCGCGTTAATCCATCAGCTTAACTGGCACAATTGGTTATTTGAAAATTATTCATTCTCAATTGGGCTCCAAAAGGAAGGGCGCTGCCCTTTTGAACAACTCTACAAGTTATTTTAATTTAATATTTTTGTTCAACTTTTTTGAAATGCTTAACCACAATTTAGCAGGACAGTCTATTTTTAGAGAGAATAATTTTAAAAAAAGTATTAAGCATATCTCGAAATCCCAATACCATGCATAAATAATTAGATATTTCATTAATTTCAAAAATTTATCTGATTACAGATAACAGCAGCTCATTGTAATTCGCTTTGATAATTGTCATAATTCTTTTCTAGTTCAGAACGTGATTAACTAAATATATTTAATACATTTTTTAACATTTTAACCTTGATATGTTGCATAAGACTAAAGCTAAAAATAATCAAAATATTAACGACTGTGCCTACCTTTTATAATCTCAGATTTCATAGGTCAGCTTAAAGTAGGAATCCCAATAGTGATAGAGGAAGTGCGCTTTAAATGCAAAACAGCGGTTTTCTCTTGAAGAAATTTTTCTGATTGACAGAGACTTTTCTTTACAAGACCCCCTTTTATGTCGCTCTAAGTCAGCAAGGTTCCAGCGCCAGGTTTTCAAGTAAAACGGATTACGAAAAAAAGATTTATAAGACATTTTTATGAGGGTAAGGGTTCAAAATCTAGGATTTTGAGGAAATGGTGATTCTCAAGTTTTAAAGTTCTAAGACTTAAAGCAAGTAATTTTTGAAGGTCAAACTACTGATTTGTTCTCGTGACATGTGTTCATAGCAGTTTATCTGTCAATGTTGCTTTATCTTTTAATTATCGGATTAATTTCGTTAATTTTTTAAGGATGATTTTGGTTTAGATATGAATGCATGCCAGTTATAAACGTTTCGCAATGCTAAATAATATTTATTTAAGTAATTAAGATATTGCCACTAACCAAAATTAAGGGAATGCTCTCTAGCTTTAGAAAATTTGAAGCAAGCAGTATGCCTTCCCAGAATCCACTGCCGTTGTCAGTCACAACTTTTTAAA
Source organism: Anomotaenia brevis (assembly GCA_030710315.1). Taxonomy (NCBI): domain Eukaryota; kingdom Metazoa; phylum Platyhelminthes; class Cestoda; order Cyclophyllidea; family Dilepididae; genus Anomotaenia; species Anomotaenia brevis. The sequence continues at coordinate 11,410 of JAUOZQ010000815.1, read as the reverse complement.
AATTTTCCTAATTTTTGTATAAAACAGTCCACCATGAGTATTGGTATCGGCAACAAAACAAATAACCAGACACTTGGGCTAATGCTTAATTACTCTCACAACTCTGACCCCAACATTTTATCTTTTGCATTTACATCTAAGGTTTAATCAAAGAATTTCGATTTCGTTGAGTAGGTATATGGGAGAAAGAGGAAAAAACAGGATTCAAAATTAGATCATGGTTTTAGATGTGCATAAATCTCAGGCTGAGAGCGTAATGCATAACAATCATTTTTTAAATGACTGATAAAAATCGAGGACGCATTTTGAATGGCTCTTTTACCTAGCTCTCAATTCAACTCAGTTTACAAGGTATGTGTAAGGCCTGAAATATTCTATTTAAAACATATCGATAATGATATCCTACTAGGAGAAATCAGGACTAGCTAATTCGTATACTGTAGCGATTCAATAAATGACTTTTTAAGAATATAACTCTAACGTGGCTTAGAAAAATATTTAAGACTTATTTTTCTTAAATAGTCTTGTTTTTGCAAAATACAAAATGCGTTTATCGGTTGAGGTCACTTTGGATCATAGATATCTTGGCAGTTTGTGGAAGGCCACTATTCAGCATAGAAATCTCTTCGATGCGTTACATCGTCTTCAAATGACCTGGCAAACTTACGTACTCTTTATTCAGCATCACAGGTACTATATATTCAATGTTCAAATAATATACTAGGCATGAATAAACTCACGCTTTTTCCATGCAATTTAGGTGGTGCCAGCTAGTCACAATACTCTCGTCACCAAGCTTGGTGGGATTAAAAAGCCTGTCAGAGAATATCAGTCATAATGAAATTAGACAACCATTTATAGAGAGTTGTAAAAATTGAAATGATTGCGTTGCAAAACTGGTGAAGATACGGGGATGGCTGTTTTACTGCTCCTAGATTACTTTCACCAAGCATTGACTTAGCAGCCTCGGCCTCAGCAGCGCCTACCGTAACAGTTTGAAAGCCAAGTGGTACGAGACGCAATGGAAGACATCCATCACCTTCTACCATTAACTGGGGACATCTTTGCTATTCTCAAAGACGGTCGTTATTTCCAAAATTGGACCTCTTCGAAACATATTTACAAGTCGAATTGTAATGCCCACAAGGGACTGTTTCAATTTTTGAGACTTCAATTCGGCGTCAGAACCACTCCAGCCATTTTCCAAAACATAACGGACTATACGATAGCAGATCTTCCTAGCAAAGCAAAATACTTTGACAAAATTATTGTTATGGGTCAGGCGGAACAGGAACTTCAAGATAGGTTAGAACTATTGATGGAAATGACCAAATAATACGGGTTAAACCTCAGATCGGAAAAAGGCACCTTAGCATCTATACAGTTATTAGGTTTTATTTTTAAGGCAAGTGTTCGCCGCCCAGACTCAGATAATATCAAGGCAATACGAGAAATGCCTTCGCCAACGAATATTTCCGAACTAAGATCATTATTTTATTTCCCGATTACAATATTGTCGTTTGAATCTAAATAAATAGCTATTAATATTCTACTACGTCGTAATGCCAATAAGTTGTCATTTAAAATTATGCTGGCTCTTATGTTCCCGACATTTTAGGGATTTCTGATCATTTGCAGTGGTGGTATTCCACGGTCATTCACTCAAATTAGTTAGGTTCCTTTCCTTCGTTCGAAGTTGCACGTTTCTCATGAGTGTAGTAGTTTGCATTTTGACAAATGGGTATAACGTGAGGGTATATATTAAATGAAATGATAGTTTTCAGAATGATCCTGATAATAGTATTCCCAATTCTAAATCAAGATTTTGAATATTTTATTTACTGCTGTTATTAATTTAATAGGATTTGGCAATCGAAACTCGTTCCTTTATTTCTTATCCTAAGATAGGAGGATCTTCTTCATCTTGGTTCTCAAATCTGCCCATCAGTAGCTTATTGCTCTCATTCACGTTGCCGCTTAGAACGATCGTATGCAGAATAACGATAAAGGACCTTTACATATAGCAAAATTTAAATAAGAGATTATTATTTTAGTTTAAACAGTTCTATATAAGCTCATTGAATGAGAGTACTGTGGTATCAGATCCATATTATAACCTTTGAACATACTGCGGGTATGCTATTTGAACATAATTCATCCCATAGATTATGAAAATATTTCCATGGATTCAGCTCCCTCATCACATTTCATTACTAAAATTGTCCTTAATTCTTTACTCTTTTCTCAATTTCAGTTAACGCATATCATTAAAAGGTGGCACTACTAATTCAGAGTAATGGATTTAATAGTAGAAACGTGATTTATATCTTATTTTTAATGTCTGAATGGTTGGCAAAGAAGCTATCATTTCGTATGATATTTTGGGGTTTCATCAGGTTGCTTTATTACGCAATTCCGACTCACCTAGAAATAATTAAATGTATCATAAATGTCATTTAGCCTGAGGAAAACAGGGGTTTTTAGAAAAAAATAATGGTGATTGAAAGCTTAAAGCCAATGAGAAATAGTCATAAAAATGATTGCATAGACTGGCTAAGCATGATTTTTCTAATTTTAATCAACACCCTTCTCATGTTGCGGTTATGTGGGATGAGATGCAGAGCTAAAATTCAAAAAATTCAAACCGATTTGCGCTGCTAAGTGGTAATATTATTGAACGCATTAAAAATAAGTACACTTTTATCACAAGCTAATGCCGATTATTTGTCATTTAGGAGAAAAGGACTCATGATATTACTGATTTGGGTCGTGATTTTATCAATGGCCATATTGGTGTTTTGCGAGTCTGTTGAATTCAGTGCCACACGGTTTTGTTTGAGTCCGGCAAGTGATCAATTTTTGTGAATTAGAGCTTAGCATTTACTTCATAAGAACATTCAACGATTGTAATTTACTGAAGGAACTTGAGTCACTTTGCTTTTAGAGCAATTAATATTTTGTAAAATTCGTAATCGGATGAATTAAAAAAACTTGCATGAATCATCGATGTTGAAACCGTTGTTTCTAATATAGATATTTGGTTATTTGAGCCCAGAGGAAAGGAGTTAAAATTGTCATAGCTCGGTTTGGAGTTGGAAAGATGCAGTAAATTACAAACTCATACTTCCGGACTGCATTCTTTTGACAAGTCCAATACTTTCTAGATAATGGGAAGACCATTTTGGCCGGCATAACCACTAGCACTAAAGTCCTCAAGCTTAAAATTGAGACTAAATGCACCCAACCAAAACATTATAGCATCCATTATCAGCTTTAAGTGCTAATGGGAAGGTATTTTCTGAGGAACAAAGTATGAATATATGAAATCACTTTATTGCTTTTCTCAGGCCTAATCCGTCAGTTTGTTGACATTTTTAACCGGGAATGTCTCAACCATTCACATCATGCAGCTGGTGGTAGGGGCCAAAGCAGCGCGGTTGGACGAAATATTCCTAGTAAATCAAATACTCATGATATATTCAGGGCCCAATATTCTTGCAGTCTTTGATGCTTATTTGCTAAGTAAAAACTAATACTTTTTCTCGGGCTCCTCCTTTTTACTAATTTCCCCAGCGCACCAGCGTTACTTCCAATGTAATGCCTACGTCAACACTCAGATCTAAGTGCCTTTAATTATTACCCCTACTCGTTGGTCTTAATGCACGACTTCGAATTAATAACCACTCCAATTCTGCTCTTTTAGTATCCTGGATATAATGTTGGCATAAATATGTGGTTTTTGTGGCGACTATCACAGAATAAATGGAACAACTATTGGAGACCAACTTACAAGAAGGCAGTTTCCGCAGGCAGATACTTCAGTGCAGCTGAACAGGTAAACTGGAGATTAGATGACATTCATTAAGTATGCTTGTGACTGGAATGACTCCAGTAAGCGTAGATAGCCACTCGTACCATACCGAGAAATTTTCCTCGATTTGAAAACAAGATCAGACATTTTGCCTAACAACGTTTTCGATATTCAATAAGCAATAATATCCCTGATTTTTAGACGCTAATAAATATGGTGACTTTGGATAATCCGGGAATATTGTACGATATCCCATGCACGTGGAACCTGCAAATGTATGAATACGGCAACTCCGAGATGTGCCTTTCAACCTGGAATCGACCAACTAGTGATGGTTATGACCCTCCTCAGTTGCTACACCCGGACATGATCAACAAGCGTGAAAATGAGTTTTCTCTCAATGAAAATACTAATCTCGCAAAGAATGGTACCTGAAATCCTCAACAGATGCCACGTTTCTCTTAATGCTATTACCTTCAACTGTTTCAGTTAAGGATGTAGCGAATCGCTATATATTCGTCCGAAGTCAATATCACACAATGAGTGGATATGACCTTCGACGCAGTCCATTCGAATCGCCTGGATTATCACTTCTCAATGTAGACCCATTTAATTCCTGCAACGTTATCCATATATTGGGGTTTCAAGTGGCTTCACAGAGATTACTGTTTTTAGACCATGGATGAACTTCACCCGAATGGATCCAAGCTGTCCCCAATAAACCATTGATCCTTGAAGCTGCAAGAAACGGGTGTGTGGTGCACGGATTCTATGCCTCTGAGCTTTGAGTTGCACCACAGAATTCACTCCCTGCTGTTCACCAGCGATCACAAACATCTCACGGCCAATGCACGAAATGTAACCTTGGCTATAGGTCTGCAGTTCAGCGAGTAAAGGCTTCGCTTTTACTATGTCTCTTGCTACTGAATGCACTCTCAGCGCGGTTTCGTCTCTTTTCAGGATGAATAACTAGGATGAGGTAGTAAAACGATGGGACGGGTATCTGAGCGCAGCTATTTATGCTTCAGACAGGGAGGCGCATACAGTTTATGTAGAAGCTGAAAGCTATGGCAAATCGAAAGATTTGAGCAAAATTTTCTTTCATATTGTCTTCAAAAATGCAGTGAGTTAACTACTTAGATCTTCCATTAATGGTTACAAACGCATTAAACGAAAAATGTTTAGCCATTTCCAGAGATAGTAGCTCTGCATAATGTTGCACCGATCTACTCAAGTACACAATATGTCCTACTGTTGTCCAATCTCAAGTCAAACTTTGATGACCTTTACAATGCTGCTGAATCAATTCTGGTGTCAGTTCCATTTTCCACCTTTGCATTTGGTGCTTTTAAATATCAATGTAGAGTCACATATTTGGAGGATATGATTAGACTCTAGGACTAATAAAATTGTGCTTTTTGAGCAACTTGGTTTTAATTCCATAACCGTGTTGAATTTATTGACGGATTAATAAATCATATAGGCATTCTGAAGTTTCATGATCTAAGAAATGGCCTAATGCAATTTCTTTAAATTTATTTAGGTCTTCCAGAGCCCCTAAATCTTTTTCCAAAGAGAGCTTTTTATTGCCAGGTTGAAGTAATAAAGAAATTCAAGATTTGATATTATAAATAACCCTAATGTTTGTTTGAATGATTCGTAGACTAAAGACCAATACTCACATGCCTTTGTCCTGCTGAGTGATACGACACTTGATTACGATTTCAAGGAAGCTGGTGTATGTGGCTTTGAGGCTGGAAAGGTGCATGGATCAGGGATAAGTTTTCTTCTTGGCACTCCTTCAGACACCTAAATAGATACATATCAGATCAATTTTCGAGTCAGTGAAAAATCGCAATTCTGTGAAATAAGGCTAACGCACCCTAAATAATCTGATTCTACTGCTAAATTGTCATTCTCTCTGTACCTTCGGTTGAGGGTCTCACTCCACTGATTGCCTTTAAGATGGACTTGAAGAGAAACAGTTTCGTGGGTATCCTATTGAAGTCCGGGGATTCCGTTTTGCCTAATGATCTGAACACCCTGGGTAGATCCAAGCAACTCCTCGCCTTACTGACGACTGCGCTCAATTACCGAACTTCCAGTAGCCTATGTTTACATAATTGCACATTTTTCGCTTAACATTGCTACGTGCAATGTATATTGATAAATTTAAACAGTTCGGTTTTATTTTTTTTTTAAATAAACTTACTAAAAAGGCACGAATGCAGTGCTTTTGTTGTGCATTGATTAGACGACCCTGTTAGTATTGCCTGGTTTCAAGTGATGCGTTATTCGGAATAACTTTGGTGATGCGAAATTAATCATAAAACTCCTCACTAATGATGTGGAACACTAAAGTAAAGTTTCATATCTTTAATCATGTCTCATCACTTAATCAGCTGATATTTAGTCAAACTATTCTTATGTTCTAGTTAATACCACCAGTTTTGGTACTATTACTTTTATAACCACATTTCGGTAATTTAACTAGAGATGCCCTCAAGTTATGAAATTGTAGCCATTACTTTATCCACAAGTTGGAAGGTGTTTACTGAAAGAAAATAACACATATGGACTCTGGAAGCTAAAAAGGTAATTTTTAAATCAAATATTCTTCGCAACCTTATTGACAAACTGATGAATACACCGAGAAGAATGAGTTAACATCTCAAGAGAATTATTGTGCGGTGAGGTATTGAAATCGTTTCAAAATCGGAGTAAGTGAATTTGGATGAGATCACAGAGCTTTTTTTCAGAAAGGCTTCGATAACTTTGATCTTGAAAAGTAGATTGAAACGTTCCTTGTCAGCAATCGGAAGAAAGTCTGAGAGCTTATTTTCGCCTTATTATTATTCATGCTGATAAGGAGCCTTTCGGCTTGATGAGTACCAAATGTGTTGGAACTGCTTATTGTTATTTGTAGCCAGTGTGAATAATGGTGATAACTTAGAAAGCAACATAAGTAGTGGAAAATAAATTCCTTGAGGTAAAATTGAACTTATTAACCAACTTCATGCTCCCATGGAAGGCTTAGAAGACTGCATTTATTGTAATCTTCGACGGAGAAATAGGTGGCTAGTAAGGAGTTCAGTGAGGACAGAATCTGTTTGTGTTTTTCTTGGTGGCAAACATTGGGTTTTTGTTTATTTACGTGGCGTTGTATGATATTCTAGAACAAATAATGTAAATGATTCCTAAATCGTATTCAAATTGTATTAAACCACTAATTTTGCCGTTTAAATAATAAAAGACACATTTTAGTTGCAGAAGCTGAATTTAACTGATGAATAGTTTGTACTGTGAAGAGTATAAGGAGTAAATAGCGCATACGTTGCACTATTCATTCATTAAATCGTCCAAACCTGCGGCGATTTCGGGAGTTTTACTCGACGACTTCAGTGTAAACACAAGAATCAACCTTTTTTGATTTCGCAAAAAACACCGAATGGTGGGTATTATCGATACTCCTGAACTGTCTTTGGGTGTAAAAAGGCAAGTTATCGCCGGGAACGATTTATATGTTGCCAAAAAACCGATAATTGGGGCTTTCCAAATAGCTGTACTTCTAATATTCACGTGACTTTCGTATTTTTTTAAGAATGTAATGCAATTTGAATAGACTGCTTTCCAATAGTGGTAGAAACACGGTCAAGGAATCTTTTAAACTATTTTGTCGGGTAATTGTTCATAATTACAATCTTCTAATTTGAATTTAACGTATGTGCGATCAAATCAGGGAAACGCACTGTGCAAGATAGTCACAAATTTAACACAGAAACTTTATGAGATTTAATCATGTAGTCTCCTCTTTTTTCTTGTATTTAAAAAAAACTTAGCAAGTGTTATTTTAATTTTCGAATGGTTTATGCGTCCGTGCTATCAATACTTCATTAATTAAAATTGAAAATATACTCCGGCCATATTAGGGCTTATTTCTTGTATTAAAAATGAGGTGAACAAATAAGCGGATCTATTGTTGTAATAGCATTTGAAGTTAACTACCTGAATTCTGCATGGTTCGAGAAAATTCTATTATGTTTCCTTTAAGGTTAAACTTCTGCCATCGCTATGAGTTGCAACATATATCCCATTTTTAAATATATGGTTTTTTTGCTATTACACAATTAATGTGTTTCGTAAATGAGGTCATAAAACAAAATAGGACTTAATTCAACAGTCCAAATGGAGAGACTTGTTTTAGTAGACTTTCACTCTGTGCTAATTTCTCGAAGGCTGAATGCATTGTAGGCGAGTAAATTACCTGCAAATTGCGTTTTTGAGAGTTACCCTCCTGCATCTTTTACGAATCCCATTATTTTACTCCTCACTTACCACATGGTACACTCGTGGTGAAAGCTTTCTAGGAATATTAAAAGCCCTTTTAAAGAGGAGTGAGCAGAAAAGATCACGTGTTTCATTACTGTATTTTTGGGTAATTGTAACAATTGTTTTCTTGCAATTCTACAAACTTCCTATGGGAAATCATTCATGCATCGGATACAGCAACAATAACAGCAATATGCAATGCACAAGTTCTAGTAAATTTTCTATATAAGCAATCGTGTGCTCAGCAGGTTCATTCTCCACATACGAAACATGTCTTCCACAACTCTGCTACCTATCACAATTCTCGGCTTGGTAGTTGGGATATCCGGTACAAGCATTTTTTCTAGCACATATTTATTGTTCCACTTTGATAAAATTTTTTTTTCTTATAGCCGATCATACGCCAACAATCCAACAAGCCAATGCTCTCGCCAACACTAAAATCGCAGATGCTTTCAGGAGCTTTTCTAACAAAACTGGAAATTTTTTTGCACACTACCCAGAACATGATGAATTCCACTCAACCTGTCAGAAGTCATCGAACTCCGATACAACTTACGTTTGTGAAACATCTGTTAGTAAAATTGAATTCCACGGATACAGAATAAGTGTGAGTTGCATGACTTTCAAATGATTTCCTCCCATGTTTCATGTCACTATATGAGCATGATTGTTTCACCAATAGTACATAAGTCAAACTTTGAGCTATAGTAACATAACGATTTGTTTGTAGAACCTGCGCTTCAATGCCGTATATACTCTGAAAGAGGACGGTAACCTGCTCCTGAAAAGAACGAACTTCTACTCTGCTGGAGTGTGTAAAGGTCCCTCTGGTTACTTTTTGCAGAGCTGCACCGGTTTAATGGAATTCTTGCTGCAAGAAGTTGTAGACGTCTAATTTAATCTCATTAATAAAATTCGACTGATTCGGTTTTCTCCAATGGTTTTTGATTGCTCTTGCACTCCTCTTTTTTAGTAATTCCATTTGCTTCTTAGACGACAGGTTGAGGTGTTTAATTTCGTCAAATTCATTAGGTTAAAATAGCTATTTTGACAATTTTTATTTAATTTCACAAATTAAATAAAAGCCCTAACCTCTGATAATTCATTTTCGATTTAAATTAATTTTTTTAAGACTCTTTACTAGATATTTCAATTCATCTTCCAATATGTTTGAATTCATCACTAGAACTCAATTATCTTTATTAATTGGGTCGCATTACTTCCAATGATATTATTATTTTTCTACCCTAGCTTAAATATTCACTGAGACCTAATGAATGACCTGAAAATTTTGCCAATCTGCATAAGTGTTACGGAACTGAATTTATTGGTCGCTTTGATTTCAAATGTAAAATATTTTGCTCACAATTTCTATTAAAAACTATTTATCAATAAAATCCAACTTTTGCAACTAATATATGACTTTTATTATTTAAATGGCAAAATTAGTGATTTAATACATTTTGAATACGATTTAAGAATCATTTTTATCATTTGTTTCGAAATATCGTAAAACTCCTATGTAAATAAACAAAAGCTCAAAGTTTGCCACTACTAAAAACAAGCAGATTCTGGCTTCAGTGAACTCCCTACAAGCCACGTATTTCTCTATCAGAGATAACAATAAATACAGTCTTGTAAACCTTCCATGGGCTCATGAAGTTGCATAAGAAGTTCAATTTTACCTCCAATAATTTATGTTCTACTTCTTTGGTTGCTTTCAGCGGTATCATTATCATTCCATGAAGCAGTAATTTAATGCGCATTTATCTTGTAATATAAATTTATGACATCACGTCTACCCTTTTAGATTTGAACGGCTACTCTAACCAAGACCACAACATAACACACGTTATTTCTATTGCCTCTTCACTTATAGCAGTACTAGCTTCACTCCGTACACATTAAAACGAATTCAGTTAACTGCGTGAGGCAAAGTTTGCATTTTCAGATGGGTTCCTATTCGACATCCCATATTCTTTGAATTACGAATTTCAATAATTAATTAAATAACCCTTCAGAAGCAGAACATAACTGCAATATGCAGGCTTTGCAGCAGCGAATTAATCCATTTTTTTGAGATTCAGGTATACTACGATTGCTAAAAATGGAGACGCAATGTGAAATGAAGAGTTTATTAATTAAAAATAAATCACAAAATGAAGGAATCCAAAATATATTTCGTCTTTCTCCTCCTTCCAAAAGGATCCGAATAATCTGTCGCGAACACTTGTGACATGCTGGCATTCATCAACTCATACGCATTAAGTTTCGATTTTTTCCATTTACTTCAATTTATATGAACTAACTGAAAACGTATTCAAGTAATCAAACACAAAAATAATGGTTGGAAGAGATTACATAACTTTATTGCATTGCTTGTCCTTTATATACCAGCATATTTGGTTGGTTCTAAGCACACCACTTAGGTAACTATTGCTAAGACTAAGTATTAGCTGCTGAATGTGCACTTCTATTTTGTCAGCATTTGCTAATGATATCCCACAACTTTTGATTCGTTTAGGAATAATTCATTGCTTATTTCAAGCAGTCTAGGTGGCATTCTCTGACAAACACGAGACCTCTTTCGAAATATAAACCTGGTTTTGTACTAGCATATTATCTTATCAATAAACGTTGGCCTAAAATTATCGAAGTACATAATCTGTAGCCTCGATTTACCCCCGTTTCTTAGGCTAAGAGCAAGCGTTGTTCTTTTGGATGTTTTTAATACATTACTTCGGTTACAAATGAGTTTCGCCGAATCAGTTATTGGGATTTTGAATGATCGATAAAAATTTTGAGCAATGACTGTAATTGTTGCAAAAAAGTAGTAGCAGAATGGCAACAATTGCGTTCTTATGCTCCAGGGATCAACAACACTGAGATTCACTCTAAAATTTAACCTCTTTTTAGGTAGGATGAGATTAACCGTTCTAAACGTGATTGGAGTGGAGGCAACCGGACATGAGTAAGTATTAGAAGGGTACCTAACCGTACGTTGGTTATAAACCTGTGTTTGAGAAGGGCACGTAGGAGATTTTATGCAGTAAAGAAACGATTGGTCATTTAGAACTGGGTGCCTGCCTGGTTTCATAATGGTCTATGGAGATGACATCAAAGTAAGAGGTTGTGCTCAGTTCTCAGTGCTCTGAGTACGGAGAACGCAACGCAACAATAAGGCATCATTAACTTCTAGACCCCAATGTAGTTGCGACGACAGTTGGCTTGGCTACCGGAGGATGTCCGAGTAACAGAAAATTCAAG
>JAUOZQ010000814.1:0-23048 GCA_030710315.1 Anomotaenia brevis | reverse complement strand
TTTCAACTATTTTTGTCCAATTAACTATATGTACAGGAAGAAAACGGCGTATCTATGTTACTGTATTAATAGAAGCGCAAAAGCACATTACTATTTTGATATCAAAACTCCCACGTCAACGTTACAGGCAGACTTGGCTAAAGTAGTTTTGTATAAAACAGATAATTATAACCATTTGAGTGCTTTTACATTAATATGCCGCTTTGATTTTTGGATAAAAGTAATGTTTTTCACAACACTTTGAGCAAACTCCGATCAAATCATTTTGACCAATTAAGAGCTTAATAGACATCTGTGTAATTTTGAATATTTTCATTAGACTGCTCCGATACTACACATTTTTATTACTTTGACTTGCTACGAAAATTAAGCTTTGTTTTAATAGCAAAAGAAGGATATTTTTCATACCGAATAACAATCTTCCATCGCTAGGAAAGCTAACAACTATCTCACTACTGCATCAACAAATGTTCATCAGAATTCAACGAGAGATAAAACCCACAAACTCCAACACATCCACAAACACCACGGCACCCTAAGATATACCAAACAATATTATCAGATTTTAAAGAAATAAATAATATGAATGTGTAGAATTCTGAAAACTTTTGTTGCATTTCACACATTTGATTTTAAAACAGGGGCTTTTATTACATTTTTAATATTGAAAGTATAGAATTCCAAAAACATTTGTTATGTTTCTCGAATGAGGTTTGAAAGTAATTAAGAAGAATTAGGTTTAAATGATTCACTTTTCGAAACCTCTATTCATATTAAGCGTTTTTCATGAAATTAGCAGAATTAAACAATTAGAACCACCTGAACATGCCCAATCGTGCAATTTTTGTTTTATTTGCATAACATAATGAAAGGACGAACTTTAGTTCAAGGTTCAAATAAGCGAATGGTCATGAAAATCAAACTTTTATGCTGACAAGCACTTTATACTTCGGAAATGCTCGTCTCATGAAATTAAATTCACGTTTTAATTCATAACAATAATGTTACAAATCAGTGTTTTCGGAATTATATAAAGCGTGTGCAATAGAGGAAAGGATAAAAAGGGAGGTATTTCATTTTATAATGTAAAAAAATTAGTTGAAACAATGTTGAAGAATTTTGCTAAGTGTACCTGCTAAGTGTTTAAAACAAGCATTTAAATCGTCGTATTTTTATATTAAAATTTGAATTTAAAAAATTTAAATGCTAATTTTAGTAGATTTAAAAATAAATTTGCACAAAAGTGGCTTATAATCATCGTCCATTCATTTAATCCTCATCATTTAGTCTTGTATCCTATAATTGTGTTGTAAAATGAAATTTTGCTCGCCTTCAGATATCGCCAAACTGCTCCTAATCAAAATACACTGATGATAATTTATTTTGGCTAGTTAATGTACTCAAAAATGACTACCAATCTATGCAAATCGGGGCTTATCATTATTATTTGAGTTGTTTAATGATACCAAAACTGACACTTAAAAAAGATTCCGATAAACAACATATTAATTGTGATAGTATGGAATAGCCCAAAGTTTGAGTGTTAATCTGTTTTTATATTTAAGATGTATTGCAAATTTTGCATCTGCTCCTTTGATACCATAAATGTTAAACCAGCATTGCAAATCATAGTAACAAATGACATTATACTGAAACATTTGGTTTGTGCAATTTGGTACGCTCAATATTCATAATAATACCAGAATATTTGGCCAAAACAGACCTACACAGCGATGATAGATTCACTCCGTTGGCCAAGGAATTAGCTTTGCAATGTCGTGGGAGATGCTTTAAATAAACCTTGGCCACATTACTGTTTTTCAAAATATTGCTTTTTAATTAATTATCCAAATGTCGTGTCTTGCAATCCTCAAGTGATGTGGGAAACTGTGTTATATTTGGCATTGGATCAATTGGGAAAATTAAAATCAGTTCAAAAGTAGTACTTTGTTGAGTAGTATAGATATTCTTCCTTATCTTTTCATTAAAATGACTGAATAGACCCAAAAATTAATGTCACGCAACGTTGAAAACAAAAATCTCACAATGAGATGTTCAAAAGACCATTAGTCATTTGTATTTAAACAAATCAATTTAAAACTCCGATTTAAATTTTGGACTACTAATGTTCTGAATGCAATTTATTAATTGCGCATTCAGGATTAGACTAGTTTCTGGTGAAGTTTCTCTACCGATTTCTCTAAAACTCCACCAGAGTAAAGTCATGTTGCCTTTAATTGCATTAGAAGTTAATATTTCAGAAGTCCATGCCTGTTGCCACGTTGATATACGAATTCTAATGCCGTCTCAATTTCGTAGCTGTTTATATATAAAAAGATTATTTGTTTTCCGTGACCACCAAGAGAAAAACTTCTCTTTTGAAATATCTGAGCATTAGAGAGGGTTCCATAAGGTGATTTTCTGTTCTGGTGTGTCATGACTTGAATGAACTTAGTAATGCATCTTCTTCGTAAAAATTTCCTTTCTAATAGCCCTTCAGATAAATTTCTTAATACCGGTGACTTTGAATTCGTTTCAGTATTTTGTAATTGCACTACAACTGCATTTACTGAAAGAGAATAGGTATCCATACGAGAGCAAAATAGTTAAGAGGAATATCGGTATATTTCGAAGAAATCAAATTTTGTTCAAACAATCCCTCTTGAATTAAATGATCACAAAGCCTCTTTCTTTGTCGGCTTTCTTAAAACCTCCCTCCAGGTAATATTTTTCACACTAAAAGTAAGTATAATAATATGGTTTTGCATTTAGCTCAATGTTGGGCCAACAACCATCCAAGTGTATATTAATAACTGCATGTTTCCTATGGTATTTGCTAATCATCCATTTTACGACATATCTAGAAGTTTCTAATAGTCCAGATTAAAATTAAGTCACTGTATCATCTATTCATGCACCGGCACATTTTAGCTTAACGAGTTTAATAGAAGATTTATATATCCTCGATATTTAGGTGAAAATTAATTATTACGGTTTCAAAATATGCTTTTCATCAGTTTATTATTTGGTTTTAGAATAAAAAAGCAGCGTCTCTTATCGAAGTCCTGAAGGAATGTTCGTCTGAATCCGATTGCAGGCAACTCAAGAAGGGTTTTGCAGTCCAGGACGTTTTCAACGTGTTTTGCTTTAGTTTTACTTAATAATATTTGTTTAATGAAAAAATGAAAAAATTGCCTGAGTAAATTGCCCGGAGGACTTTGCTGTCAAAATTATTAAGTGAATTTGAAAAATTATGTTGGTTAGGTTGCAAAAGTATTCATCGCCTTTAACTGTATTAGAATTTCAGAGTACAATGAGGATAAAAAGTATCAGATACAAAAGATGGACAGAAAAGTGAAAAGTCCTTGAAAAATCAACAAAATACATTGTATTACGGTAGAGATCCATCTTTTGCGGCAATTAGAGCCTCATTTCTCGCAGATAATGATTCAAGCAAATGGTAAATTGTTGGTTCCGACGGAAATTTAGCTGGGAGTTCAATTAAAACACCCCCACCCAGTTCGTCTGAAAACGATGTCGGCGCCGGAAATCGACATCTTACTCCAATTCCTAAATAAATAAATAAATTATCGATTATGCTGAGATCTTAGGATTGTGGTCGCCAATGAGATGCTCAACTTCATTCGAATGTTCGTCGTGCCGTTATTCTTTAACAATCCCAGCTGCTGCATCGATTAGTGCAGTATCAACATCTTGAAATATGACTGTTATTTCTTCCCCCATGAAGGGTAGTTGGTCATTGGGCCGGAAGTCATTGGAGTTCCAAGAAAAAGCACTCAAGGTCATCAGCACAGAACCCTCGCCGTGTTTCTTCTGGATTTACAGCCTGATTCATCTGGGAACTTCAAACGTGTCTACATTTTGCTCATTTTGTTTCCTATACATTTAAATAATACGTTTTACAAACATTTTCTGAATCCACTCAGAGGTCGTGGCTTATACCACTTATTTATTCTGAAGCAATGAATCCCTCGTAAGACCGACTCGGGAGCCTTTGCATTGACGGTTTAAAATTTACTCAAAATTGGTAATGTTCTTTGCAATGTTCACGTATTTTAGCATTTATTTTATGCAGTTTCAGAAGGCTTTTAGCATTTGTAATTTGGTTTTAAATAGCCGTTAAACACATACATTTTTCTCCTTCAAATACATATGTTAATAGGACATTATGAATATCTTTTCAAAGACTTTTGGTAGTTTAATATATATTTAGTCAACAGTTGATTGCATGTGCAATTTTTTGAAAGCGGATTCTGATGCAAAATACGTATATGTGGCTTAAGTTTGGCACTTAAGGACCACTTTCATATCAAATGCAAGTTCTATTTTATTGTCTATTTGCTTAAGCAAAGTTGCAGTTTTTTCAATTAAATTTAAGCTGCAGCTGTGCAGTTGTGCATTTTTTATTCCTCTAACAAATATGACAATTGGCTTAGTTGTCCATTTGGTATTTGAATGCTACTTACATTTTTTACTTTAAAACTGATGTTAAATTAACAATAAACTTTTTAAATTGCACGAAATTCTGACACTTTGCTTCAAGAAAACCTCTACAGAAAGTATAATAAAGTTTATTTTGGGATTTTCTAATATAATGACCTCTAAACATATTTCGGGAATACTGGTGTTTTGGCGGCAATGGATTTCTTCCTTATACATCAAATCCGAAGACTGTCTTGAGTTCTAATTAGAGGTATTATTTACAACTTGAAGAGTAAACTTGTAAAAATTTAAAAAGATAAAACGCTAAATGGATTTTTGAATAGAACGAATACATTAAAACAAACTAAATATGAAATAGATCATCATTTTTAGTGAATGTAGTGTCCGAGAATTTCGATTTTACTAAAATTAATTGTTCCCATTTTGTGCTTTGTTTTAACCTTGAATGAATTTTTGTCCATTAAAACAAAAATGAAGAATCTGCCAAGAATCATGTAGTGATTTTTTCGAGGAAATGCACAATCACGCCGTCTCTAATGACAAACCTGAAATTGCATTCGTCATTCAAAAATACGTTTAATACGGCCCTTCGTGGAAAATTAACCATGTAAGTGACAGAGGAGATTGCTCAAAAGTGGAAGGGAAGGATTTTTATTTCCTAATAAACAACATCTAGTTATTGATAAAAAGTGAAGTTATTCCAGCTTAATTTCGTCTTATTGGCCGAACGATTTCCAAAAGAGATTTCTGTTTGGAGATTTAGTTACAATCCTTCTAGGAAATAAATGATGATTATCCAGACCGAAAAAATTGCCAAAGAGCAATAGCATCGTCTTAAAATAGCATTAGTATTCTCGAGTCTTTGAGAAGGGAAAAACAGTTTAGAGTTTAACTTACTATCAAACTCGAATAAGGCACAGTCAGCTAAGTTTGGCTTTCCATGGGATAAAACTAATCCTTAATTCTAGAATAATAGTCTACAAAATGACGTCAGAGCAAGTTTTAATGGCATGTGATGCCAGTCTTGATTGCATAAAAGACCGAAAGGCAATCGTCGAAGTCATAGTAGGAAGATCATTACACCTGCATTCATCCTAATACTCTGCGTTGTCACTGTGTCTGGAGATCAGAGTTAGCATTAAGCATTACCACAAATTCATGCTTGATGTAATATTTCTGTTTGAATACACAAAGGCCATTGTCTAACATTATTTCGAATTGCTTGTATCCACATCTCATATCGTGTTATTTATCCTTGGTAGCAATTTTTAACAGTATTGTATATATCGGTGAGAAATTGACGTCATGAATTAGTGGCTCAGACTAAGGGACCTTTTGGACTCTTGTATATATAAAATAAACTATTTACAGATTATGTGAACATTACTGTGTTGGATGCAACTGCTCAAACCCAAATCACGGTTTCTGCTTCGTTGCTAACTGCTTATTTCCAGACGTACCACCAGGTATATTTATTTGTTATTTTTGCTTATCTAAGTCTCCCATAAATTTTCACTTTATTTGTTGAAAAAGGAAACATTCCAATAAACATTTCATTCTCATTCTCTCGGTTTGATGTCCTATTAAAATACGCATTGGTGACATTCGCTGTCAAAAGTGATTATCTCCAAGATTATTCTCTCCTTGGTAACTTATAGGTTTGGCTTTGTTCACGCTGGATTCTGTTAAACTGCTTAAATAATAGGACTGTTTTCGAATCCATTAGGAGACCTCATTCAAAAACGGAGAAGATTTTCGCAATTACATCGCTATTGAGACATCAGGGCCCCAATGCGGTAGGACAAAGATCCATTTAATGCTCCATAAATTACCAGAGTAACTGACATCATTCAATATCTTCTGTTTTCTTCGGAGAGGTGACATACACTAGTTATGGATTCGTATTATGTAAATTGAACATAACCAAAGGAAACGACAATAGAACGTTTCTTCTGTTTGTTAGCATTGGTGGGTTCGTCGCTGGTACATTTGATTGGGATAAGCAGGGTAATTCAAGTTTAGATTCTGTTAAAGATATTTCTTCACAAAATATTGTTTTAATTTATCTGCTTCTAGGCTGTTCTCCCGAAGTATACGAGTGCTAGAGTAAGTGGAATCGAAAATCCAAGGACTGAATTCATATCCCATATCCTATTTATTATAAAAATTACGAAGCTTTCAAATCATTGCACTTTTTCCTTACTGCTTATTAGCCAAGCAAATAACCCATCCAAATATTTCAAATTAGGAAAAATTAATAAAGGGTCGTATTTAGTACCAACGAGTTAGGCTGTTTTTACATGGATGTTCCATTTACTCAAGAGTATATAGCTCTTTAATTAGTAAAACATCGCGTTAAGCAAGCTTTCTATATTAAAGTCTAATAGAAATAAGTTTTCATCAAAATTGATGCAAAATCCGATATGACAGAATCACGATAACCTGAATAATGCAACTACGTTGACTAAGACTTAAACTGTACTCACTTGGTATATATATATTTTATTAAATTAACTTCCAATTACTTTGTGTAACAAGACGAAAGCGCAACGTCTTCATTTTTTGGATTGCTCAAACTCAGAAGACTTTCATATTATTGAAAATACGCAGGAAGATTTTACTGGCAAATGGTAAACATTTAAAAAAATACTACTAAAGGTGTTTATTATGGGAATTGAACTTAAAACAAATGGTTGAAATATGCGTTAATATCAAAATTCACTTTTCTGTATTTAAACAATGGCGTCAATTTCTCGCAGAGGTGTACCTATTGATTTATCCTAGTGACTTTATCCCATGGATAACAGTTTAAACTTTACCAAAAATAAAGTGTTAGAAGAACGACCACAGGAATGGACTGATGTGTCTTTAGCCAATAAACTTCATTTATAAAGCAACGAGAAGGCCCAATTTTGCTGTCACTAATCTGCGGGCAACAGTAAACTCTTATTCCTTTTTTTAGGTATGCAATAAAAAAAACGTTAATAAATTAGTAGAAGAAATTAACCTTACCAGAAGTTCTCTTCAGCCTTTCAGCTTCGTTCATTTCAACATATGTGTACGTATGCATCGTGCATTGAGAGATCTTAGATTTAATTTAAATTTTTAGCTTACTTAAAACCACTCCCTATTGTTAACACTGATGTAGAAAAGTATTTTGACGGATTCTTTGTGTGATTGGATTTCAAATGTGAAATCAGGAAGATTTAAGTATGCATTTTAAAGTGTCTAAATAAAAATTATCACCAATTTGTCTTTAAAACAATCGGAAGGGATAATTCGAAGATTAAATAACTAAGTTAATGGGAAAAAGTAATGCAACATTTAGGAATTCATTTGGTTCAGGTGTATTGATAACAGAAGGCAAGTCATACCTTTACTTCTTAAACGCAACAATGCAGGTATTTACTGTCCATCTTAAAATTTTTATTTTGTGTATCATACTCAGTATGTGAAATTAAACGAGTTAAGAAAAGTGCATAATTTTTTGTATAATTTCATAATCAACAATTTCACAACTTTTGAGTTGCTTGAGTTCTCAGCATTATATTTGTTATACAAATTTATATAAAACAAACGAAGAAAATCTACCTGCAATAAATCTTCTTGTAAAATTGATAGTTTTTTTTCCGATTGAATGACGCAAATATTATTGAACAGAGGATTTTTGTGTTGGTGGTGTTTGCGTACTCATTCATTCTCGGAAAATTTGTTTCGATTAAATATCTTATCTAATAAAAATAAACTCCCCTGTATTATCAAATGTCAGAAATTACTATAGCGAGAGAATGTATCTGTCTTGAAATCAGCTTCTATATGCCACACCCTATTCCAAAAATTGTTATTTTTGTATTCCTTAATGAACTTTAAGCAAGCAGCTTAAAAATAATGTTTTGATTTCAAATTGAGTGCGATTTTGCCCTTTAAAGCGTCAATCAGCTTGCTTAATTAAAGCCAATATGGCAATGCTGCACTGAACCAGTAGTATGTAAAGGAGTCTTCCTTTTGAGCTAGCTGAGAAAACCACGCGTACATATTTCAACATGAAAACAGTACTTTGTGTTGCCATTCTGGTAATGCGTATGTTCGTGAATTGACATCTACTCTTTGGAAAAAAAACAAGGTTTTTTTGCCTCTTATTTTTACGATGTTTTGTTGGATGAAGTACCAGGAATGCCAAACAAGGTAGTTGTTATTATTAATATTATATATGGTGGATGAACCTGATATTTTCTTTTAAGTGATTTGATTGGAAAAAAATGCTATTCTTGATTCGAGAGTCATTTGTCCTTTTGGCGTAATGTGCAAAATTTATAAAACTAGTACTCTGGTAATTCATTTATGATAATGTATTTCAGGTAAACTCAAGAGGAGACATTCTACAAGTAACCCTCGATTGCGACTGCCACCCTACCCATCTGGACCACATATTTTGCAGAGACCGCAACCAAAACAGGTTTCTTTACCTTTATCCAGGCGATCCCAATCACCACCGGGACCAACTCCACCGAATTCACCAACGTTGGGAGCATTGGGGAGACCACACCTGACACCTGTATCGTCACTTTCACGACAGTATCCACAATCAACACTGTTTCAAGCATTAATGAGAACACCACTGGCACCCGTATCTCCACTATCACCGTCTCAATCACAGTCACCACTGCCGCGTGATTCACCACAGGCACCCTTATTGCAGGAATTAGGGAAAGGACTGCCACCAGCATTATCGCCGCTGCCACAATCTCCGCCACATTAGCCACCGGTGGGAGTGACGAAATAAAACGCAAGGAAAGCATTTTTCAGGGTGAATTTTAATACTACAACTTTAATCTACCCACGTGATTCATTTGACTATCAGGGTGCTTTAGAACTCACATCATGACACAATATGTTTTGGCACTGTCTGGTTTAGAAAATTTTGTTCTTCGTTGTTTACAAATACGATTTTAAAGGGATGATTAAGAGAAAATCAAAATCACAAATTATAGGGATCACCTACTCTTACACGTCTCCACCATTAACTACAACGGATGGGTGTATGATGTATTTACACTCTATGTAGGACGTGAATAGCCAATCGGAATTCAGACATTTAATGGTTACTAACAAGTTAACAAAATGATTCGTCAAGTGTCTGTGGTTTGAAATACGTGATGCATACTTTAAAGCCTATTTATAAGCCCTAAAATGCATGAAGAAACGAAGAGAGTAAAATTGCTAATATTCTCATGTGCAAGGATCTCGATTCATGCATGTAACTGGTATAGGTTTCTGCAAAAAAACAGTTTTCTTGGAGAGGAAACAATTAATCCTAATTTTAATCCTGAAACCGAACTTCTAAGATACTAATGAAACATTCAGGCTATGCGTCTTTCCTTTGCAGTGATCGTTGCTTCGCATTTGTTTTGCCAACACAATCTTAATTCCGTAATAACCTTTGCCAGAAGCAAAGAGTGTAAATGGTTTATAATATCAAGGATATTTTTAAAAGAGCTTGCTTTACATTCTGAGGTGTTTCTTAGCCCTCATTTTCTCTAGAAAACCAACATATCTGGTTCTCTGCAAGATTAAAACTGGAGGCAGTTCCAATTTTTCAATTGTGTGCACTTTTATCGAAGTGCAAATCAAATTTTTTGATATTTGTGTCGCAACCATGAACGACTTTAATAAAATTTTAACAGTAAATAATCAAATATATTTAGGTTGAAGAATAATGGTGCTATGGAAGGCTCCGTAATTTCACCAACGTTGGGAGCATTGGGGAGACCACACCCGACACCTGTGTCACCACTTTCACCACATTATCCACAATCACCACTGTTTCTATCATTAATGAGAACACCACCGGCACCCGTATCTCCACTATCATCTTTTCAATCACAGTCACCACTGCCTCGTAATTCACCACAGGCAAAGTGAGAATATTCGTGCCAAGTTATATGCAGGCCTTGCATTTAAAATGCTTGTTCGGAGAGTGGAAGTGTTCGAAGATAAATTTGGGCAAGATAATTCAGTTCCCTTCAATTTACAGTGTGCTTACCGGCAATAAAAATTGAAACAAAATAAAATTCGTTAACGACAAGAAATAATCATTCATGTTTTAGTCATAATACGTTTCTTATTTGCAACACTTATTGCTTAGTTTTATGGCTCTTTTAAATTAATAAAATCTTTGGCCTAAATTAACTAACAGTGTTATAAGGCTTTAATCAATAAGTAGTCACTACATTAAGCGAAAATTCGATTTTAAAATGAAAGTAGTTGATTAATATAATAACAATATATAATTGTTCAAACATTTGTAGCGCGCCAATTAATCTGATTCACGCCGTCCAATAGCAACGGCCCACGCACGTCTCTCAACGCAATTAAGGCTACCCAATATGAACAACTCGAGGAATCGCTCTACCAATCAACGACGAGTTCGCCTTAGCCGAAATAAGTTGTAACTATAAATAAGACAACCACCGACGTGCTAAATACACATACACACCCTCGTACGCAACGTGATAGCGTGGTTCTGTCTCTCTTGGGTTGGAGATTATTGTAGTAGGCACAAAACCACTACACATTTCAATTACTGATTTGGAAATATATGTATATATAATTTAATTTCCAATCTTAGTATATGGTCTAACAGATATACATAGCATCCTAAAGAACCTTGGTAAATTCAAAAGACTTAACAATGAATTCATGCTATTATTAGGTAAAAAACTAACCCTGTTGCATTTTTATCAGATCATTGAGTTTTAATATACTGTTATGTAACTGTTTTTTTTTCAAAAATTGAAAGGTGAACACAGCTTTTCTAATTCAATCCGAGAATGTTAATTTGGAATTTAGGGTAACATTTTAGATGGCACATATACGAATTGTTTTGTTTCCTTATCCAAATAAAGAACTTAAGTTATTTGAGAAAAATGGTATGATTTTTTTGCATTTCTTTGTTTCCTGAAAATAGGTAGCCTTCTAAATCCCAAAGGAATATTTCATTAAGAATTGTTCTCTTGAAATACATGCAAAAATCGCTGCAAATTTTTCGAACTTTTTTCTAATTTTTGATTACCTAGCAGAATCCCAGATAACTCTATTAGCCCAAGATTAACTTTCACTAAAAAAATTAAATTTGCCAGTTTAATTTTAATTTCAATGCTAGAATTCATGATAAATGCTTTTATTCATAATAAAGTGAGAGATAAGCAACTTCCATAAAATAAATTCGGATCCAGCTTTAACAAGAATATATAAAATTTTCTCATTAATTTTAAAATTATTGCACTGCTGAGAATCATAAGCGCTGCTGGCTGTGGTGGAATTCAACTTCTTACTTTAAGGTCTAAAATTGGCCACAAATGCTGCTTAATAATGAGCTTGAGGTCCTAGGATTTTGCTAATTTCCAAATATAGCAGTGCTTAGTCCATGCAGTGTGGCTTTGCAGTGATGGTTTTGGTTTGCGGCTAGCGCGTCTAATAACAGGAAAGCATCTTCAACTTACTTGGTTGCATTAGAAAGTTGCCTTATTAATGGATTAGGCGTCTTCAATGCTCAAACAACCTTCCCTAACCTTGACAACTGCAACAACAGTGGAGATGGAATTAGTTAGTGTTTTTCGATGAACTCATCTCTAACACAATGCGTGAGCCTTTTATTGCCGTGATTATTGTTTTGTTCAAATTATAAAGAGATACACTAAAAATTGCTATTTGAAAACATTGAGGCTGACGATATAATGTATATGCTTCATAATTAATTTGAAACTATAAATGCACTAAATATGCCAGCAAAAGCTCCTATAAAGTTAGCTTAAACGACAGTCCAGAAGAAAAGAATTAACCAAACGATGGAAGTATCTGCTCCGCAGGCATGTAATCAGTCTTAACTTTTATGAAAAAGGCACTTCTCAGGGATGCTTCGAATGAAAAATTGGAAGAAATGAGGCAGTTACTCAGTGGTGATCCTTCAGTGACCTGATTGCATTTTTCACCGCTATCCACAGACACGTGAATCCCCATTCGGACTGAGTTGTTTGCCAGTAAACCATGTTAGTTCCATTTAAAAGCTACTGCTGCAAAAACTATTTCACGCAACGTTCCAATGGACAGTCTGAAACGGACGTCTTCTCATCATGCTCTGGTATACGTCTGGAGCAATTCCTTCATCTTGGTGGACAATTCAAGAGCAGCAATCCCCCTGCAACTCCATGCTTTGGGTTTGCTCATGACTGCGGCTCAGTGTTCTTGGAACTCCACGGGAAAGGCAAGTATGAAATTAACCTCCTTACTAGCGGGGGCAAAACATATAAATCGATTTTCTTTACAGACAAAGGAATTCTAGCGTGTCTTATTAAGACAACAGTATTTTAAAGGATTTTGGCTCATGATTGTTTCGAACAATCCAGAACTCCAGGTAGATTGGATCAGAAGAAAATATCCGTTAACAAATGTGTCGAATTTCATTATTGCTCCTGCATGAAATGCTGGGCTTCAAAGAAGTGAAACTTTATTTCGTGTTGAGGTTGAGGAGAGAAATCGTTCCACAAAATTCAGAATGAAAACTTGTACCGACCAGACCTTTTTGATTCGTCTTATGCATAAAAACTAGTTGTTCTCATTACTACTTTTGAAAAACAAAGAAAAGATCAAATTTAATTACAGTGACGTATGCATTTTTTCAAATTAACAAATATGAGGGATACCTCGTATCTTCGAAAGTAAATTTAATACTAAAAATCACGTCTCAAAAATACCTTTCGTCATTTTTCTAGTACTCTGTGATAAGCAACATATACCAAAACTAAAAGGTACTCTTTTAAATGTTATATTTAAAGTTTTCTTATATAATCAAATTAATATTATTAGTTGGATATCTATCTTTATTTTATATTCCACTGATATATACATACTATAGTTTTATATTATCCAATTTACATATCAATTCAAGGATTAAATGCTTTGTAATCCTAATAGACATCGTCGAAGTTAGACATGCGATTTTATAAATGTATTTTGTGCTTCTTTCAACCTGTATGTTTTTTTGTTTACACTTACTTAACCGAGTCTAGTTTCCTTTGCGTTTATATTAGCTGATTTAGAAGGAACCCCATCTGGTAAATTCAAGCAAAATACACAAAATTGTTAGAAGCTTTTATTAGGGATTAGCGAGTGTTATTGCAATGATCATGCCTTTTTGCAAAATTTTACATCCACAAACGCCACCGCACCCTAAGATATATCAGACAATATTATCAGATTTATAAACATAAATATTATGAAACTATAGAATTCCGAATACATTTGTTATATTTCTCGCATCCGATTTGGAAATATTTAAGATGAATTAAGCCCAAACGCTTCTCATTTCGAAACCTCTCATGAAATCAACAGAATTATGCAAGTATAACCACCTGAACATGCTGAAGTGTTTAATTTGTGTTTTATTTGCATTATAAGCTAGTAGTCATGATAATCAAACTGCATGCTGACAAATTATAATATAATGCTTATTTCTTCAGTATCACGTTATACTTCGAATAGGCTCGTCTCATTTATTTAAAAGACACGTTTAAGTTCTTAACAATAGTGTTGCAATTTAGTTTTTTGGGTAATATAGAACTTGCGCAATATAGGGAAGAGTAGAAAGCGCGGTATTTTATTATATAATGTAAAAAATTTAGTTGAAACAATATTGAAGAATGTTGCACTGGATAGGAGCATAGATTTAACGCACCTGCTAACTGTTTAAAGCAAACATTGAAAATCTCGTATGTTTTACAACAAAATTTGAAAGTAAAAAGTAATTTAAAATGGTAACTTTATGAGATTTAAGGGCTGCATTTAGAAGAAAGTGGCTTATAAGATTCATCCATTCATTTAATCTTGCATCCTATAATTATGTTGTAAAATGAAATTTTGCTCCCTTCAGATATCGCCAACCTTCTCTCAATCAAAATAAACTGATGATAATTTATTTTGACTAGTTAATTTATTTAAAATGACTACCAATCTATGCAAATCAGGGCTTATCATTATTATTTGCGTTGTTGAATGATACCAAAACTGCCACTTAAAAAGATTCCGATAAACAACGTTTTAATTGTGATAATATGGAATGGCCCACTGTTTGAGTTTTAAGCTGTTTTTATGTTTAAAATGAGTTGCAAATTTTGCATCTGCTCCTTTGATACCATAAATTTTAAGCCAACATTCCAAATCAGAGTCACAAATGGCATTATGCTAAAACATTTGGTTTGTGTTATTTGGTATCCTCATTATTCATAATTTTACCAGAACATTTGGCCAAAACAGACCTACACAGCGATGATGGACTTACTCTGTTGGCCAAGGAATTCGCTTTGAAATATCACTATCTCTTGATTTTAACGATGAACGAGTCACTTCGTCGACAATTTTGTTAAGAAGGGCTTTTTTGGGTTCCAGCTTGTTGAGAGCCCAGTCAGTGCCATATTATCAGGTAGATTAAATTACACATTGACAAGTGGGAGATGCTTTAAATAAACCCTGGCCATATTACTGTTTTTTTTCAAAATATTGCTTTTTAATTAATTATCTAAATGTCGTGTCTTGAAGTCCTCAAGTGAGGTGGGAAACTGTGTTATATTTGATATTGAAGTCAATTTGGAAGATTAAAATCAGTTCAAAACCAGTAGTTTGTTGAGTAGCATAGATATTCTTCCTTATCTTTTAACTAAAATGCCGAAATGGATCCAAAAATTAATGTCACGCAACGTTGGAAACAAAAATCTCACAATGAAATATTCATAAGACCATTAGTCATTTGTATTTAGAAAAAAATCAAGTTAAAAGGCCGATTTAAATTTTAGAATACTAATGTTCTGAGTGCAATTTTTAATTACTCATCCAGGTTTAGACCATTTTCTGGTAAAGTTTCTCTACCAGTTTCCCTAAAACTCCACCAGATTAAAGTCATGTTGCTTTTAATTGCATTAGAAGTTAATATTTCAGATACTCAGCATAGATCCTAACTAGAAGTCCATGCCTGTTGCCACGTTGATATACGAATTCTAATGCCGTCTCAATTTCGTATTATTCGACTGTCACTCAAATATTTGTTTTCCGTGACAACCAGGAGAAAAACCTCTTGGAATATCTGAGCATTACAAAGGGTTCCATGAAGGTGTCTTTGCTTTCTGATGTGTCATGACTTAAATAAACCTAGTAATACTTCTTCTCCGCAAAAATTCCCTTTCTAATAACCTTTCAGTATTTTGCAATTGCACTACAACCCCATTTACTGGAAAGGAATAAGTAACCATACGAGAGTAAAAAAGTTAAGTGTAATATCGGCATGTTTCGAAGAAATCAAATTATGTTTACACAACCCTTCTTGAATTAAGTATTCACAAAGCCTCTTCCTTCGCCGGCTTTCTTAAAACCTCTCCCTAGGTCATATTTCTTACACTAAAAGTAAATTTAATTATAGTGTTTGTATTTTGCTCAATGTTGGGCCAATAACCAACCAAGTGTACATTAATAACTGCATGTTTCCTATGATATTTGCTAATCATCCATTTCACGACATATTTGGAAGTTACTGAGAGTCCAGTTTCAAATTAAGTCACTGTATCATCTACTCATGCACCGGCACATTTTAGCTTAATGAGTTAAATAGAAGAATTATTAATCCTCGACATTTTCTATGAAAAGTAATAAATACAGTTTTAAGATATGCTTTTCTTTACCCTAATATTCGGTGTCAAAATCAAAAACGGCATCGGTTCTTTACGAGGTCCTGAAGGAATATTCGTCTAAAACCGATTGCGAGCAACTCAAGTGGGGTTTTAGAGCCCAAGAGGTTTTCCAGGTGCTTTACTTTAGTTTTACTGAAGAATATTTGTAGAATAAAAAATGGGAGAAAATTTGCCCGAAGTAATTGCCCTGAACATGTTGCTGTTGAAATTATTAAGTAAATTTAAAATTATGTTAATTAGATTGCAAAAGTATTCACGGTCTTTAACTGTATTAGAATTTCGAAGTAGAATGAGGATAATAAGTACCGTATAAGAGAGATGGACAGAAAAGTAGAAAGTCCTTGAAAAATCAAAAACATACGGTAGGGATCCACCTTTTGTGCCAATTGGAGCCTCATTTAACGCAGGTAATGATTCATGCAAATGGTAAATTGTTGGTTCCGACGGAAATTTAGCTGGGAGTTCAATTAACACACCCCCACCCAGTCCGGTAAGAGACGATTTCAACGCCGGAAATCGACATTTTACTTCAATTATATTATCGATAATGCTGAGGTCTAAGGATTGTGGTCGCCAATGAGATGCTCAACTTCATTCGAATGCTTGTCGTGTCGTTATTCCTTAACAATCCCAGCTGTTGTATGGATTAGTGCAGTGTCAACATCTTGAAATATGACTGTTATTTCTT
The DNA here is from genome assembly GCA_030710315.1 of Anomotaenia brevis. Classification (NCBI taxonomy): domain Eukaryota; kingdom Metazoa; phylum Platyhelminthes; class Cestoda; order Cyclophyllidea; family Dilepididae; genus Anomotaenia; species Anomotaenia brevis. Next base: position 6,161 of record JAUOZQ010000814.1, on the reverse strand, counting down.
CGCCTATGTATGGTAGTTGGCCATTGGGCCGGAAATAATTGGAGTTCCAAGAAAAAGCACCTAAGACCATCAGCGCAAAACCCCGCCATGTTTTCTTGGATCTACAGCCTGATTCGTCAGGGAAATTCAAACTTGTCCACAGTTCAGGGGCTTCTACTCCACCACTCTAGGCGCTTTGCAACACTTGTCTTCTTTGAGAGCAGAGGTTTGCCAATCGCAGCTTTTCTGTGTTGCAATCCAGATTCACTGTGCCACTCCCAATCAACAGTGTGGAAAACAGGCCTTAAAAGTGTTCGTTGCGAAGCCCAATGGTGATTTAAAGAGTCGACCCTACTTGTGCTTTGCTGAGGACGGCGTTTTTCCTACACTTCCAATGAAGCAGTGGTTACTTTTAAGTCCGTAACTCCTGGAACTCCAAGCATTCTGTTGGCAGTTTGTGTTACACTGTCGACTGCCAAGCGAACACCAACAATTTGACCTCTTTGAAATTCAGAAAGGTCTGCCACTACTACGGGGTTGTTACCAACTTGTAAATACCTGCAAATCGGTTATTTTAAATAAACACAACACACAAATATTAGCTAATTACATTTATAAATTCGGAAGTTGAGATATGTCAAGTTTAAATGGTATAAGGCGTGCTCAAATATTACAATTACACATTTAAAGGGTTTCCACTATTTGGAAAAAACCATTGGGAAAAAATATTGCCAATTAATTGCCTAACTTTACCAGTACATTTATGCTATGATCCGCAAATTTTTCAATGAAATGATGAATAAGAAGACCACTAGTTCATTGTTTCTAAGAAAATACCGTTTAAACGTCCTGTTTATATTGCTGACATATTTGTGTCTTTACTATTCTCAAATAATATTCCCTAGGCAGATTTCTTAATTTTTCATCATAGGGAATGTCCTTTAAATCTTCTTCATTTGGGAGAAAATGTTTTGGAGGCTCAAATCTAAATTCCGTACTTATACCATATTTCGTGACAACTTTTAAAATTTGAAAAGTCAAATTTTTCTAATGACGTGAGTGGTAGCCATCAAGTGGACTACCGACTTTTGAAGTCATAACTATTTGTGTGTATCCGCATTGAGTCCATGTTGACTAATGGGACTCATGGCACTGCGAGTTTGCTTTGTCTCTACCTTTCACACGGATTAAATTTTATGTCAGCGCAAAGAGGAAAAAAACAAAGAGGCTCACTATCCAGTCGGCTCAAAGTTTCCCACCATAAGGGCTTTTATATATTTTGATTAACCTCCATTTTTAATATGTTAAGTTCTCAGATAATCCAGTTTTAAATTCTTCTTCACGCTCATGAATAACGAAATCACCCACTTGTATACTCTAATTTTGTGTATTCTGAAAGCTCAACAGACGTTATCTTTCACTCAATTTGGTCAAATACATTAACTTTACCAACTTTTAAAATTTGTAAACATCATCAGGGCAGTTTTTTCATGAAACTAGCTCTAAGGATTATTAATGTATTATCTGTGTTCTGATAATCCACTACCAAAATCCGTGTCTAATTACCAAAGGGCAATTTGAAAAAATAACTAATCCAATATTGCTGCTGTTAGATTGGCTGCTGCTATAAGATTAGAGGTTTTAATTAAGCCGAAAACTAACAGTAAACTGGGTCTCAACATTCTCTTATTTAACATGTTCATATTGGGCAAACAATGCGTTTCGTGTTTTCCACTCTTGATAAATCCAATACAACTGAAAACTGATGCCATGAACTGAAAGAAAGGCATTTTCGCAGGAAGATTTAAATATAGATAGTCAGAGATTTCCACGAAAACCCCATTTTATAGTCCTTTTAGTTTTTAGCTTACGCAATCCAGATTAAAATAAATATTAACAGAGCCTCCTACCTTCGGAATTGACTCATCACAGTTAGCTCATTTTGTTTTCTATATATCTAAAAAATGTGTTGTAGAAGCATCTTTCTGAATCTTCTCATAGGGTCGTGGCTTATACTACTTATTTATTCTAAAGTAATGAATCCTTCGTAAGACCTACTCGGTAACCTTTGCATTGACGGTTTGAAATATTACCCATATTGCTAATGTTCTTTGCAATGTTCCCGTATTTATATTCATTTTCTACAGTTTCATGTTTTGAAGGACTTTCGGAAATTTAATGCACATTTATTCAAAAAATTGAAAGCGAATTCTGATGGGAATAAAAGATGAAGTGATTACAGCCGTCGTGCTAGAGTATCACAAGGTTTTTAGAAAAACACATGAGTAATTTACATGTGAACCACAAACTGAGTTCATTTTGGTGTAGCTGTGAGCACCTTCCGAAACACGTGACTGCCATTCAAAGAATTCTACTGCCATGGTTTGTTTGGCATATAAGGCGTCTGCATAAACCTTAAACATTGAGATGATTTGTATCCGCAAAATATTTGTAATGGGCGATGGGCCTGAAGATTTTCTGTTTCTTAACCTGAAAATATGGCTATTTACTTCGGACTAATTTTTACACAATAAGTGGATATTTTCGATCCCAAGAATCAAAAATAAGGGTTCACTGCGTGAACGGCGGTTCAAATCCAAGTTGTGCTTCTCTCTCTCCCTATCCTCAGATGAATTCAAATTTGAAATCGTGAAAAATTTTTGATGAGTAGGTTAAGTACCCACGTCAACAGAACGAAAGGGCTTTAAAAAGAATTAACTACAATTTTAAAGCATGTAAATCACATGGCCTTTTGAAAACTGGCGAATTAGTCAAAACGTTCAAGCGGGTGCATCTCGTAGCATTTATATTGATCTCTATCATATCATATTTGCTAGTGCTTTGACATTCACTGATAGCGGCATTCTGGAGACCACGATATCTGCAAACTGAAAGTCTACCACAGATTAAATTCCTACTTTAACTAATTGAAAATGCTTCTGAAATGGGAGCTAGAGACGAGGCTAACTACAGGGTACCTTTGGGAAAATCAACACCATTAATTGGCATCAGAAGTGGGTCATGTGATGTTTCATGCATGTTTGGTGGTGCTCGTTTTCACATTGAATGAATCATATTAAGATCTTTTTCCATACACACGCCAATTACATGTAGACCTCCACTGACAAATTTATTGACAAATTTAATTCATATCAAATCAAAAATTCGTAAATACTTATATAAATGTATTGAATATTAAGTCGTGATAAGTGGTCAGAAAATTGATCAATTAATACTTCTACATGCAACAGAAATTTACAGTGTTCCATTTATTCTCAGCTGTTAAAGATAAGGAATTTGAAATCCTTGGTGTTTAAACAGGACTTCCATTTGATTTATTTCAAAACTTTCCTAATACATCATATGGCCTTTGTCTCACATCGGTAGCTTTTAAAGTCTAGATATTTTCTGTACTATAATTGTAATTTTCCTCACTTTCCTATAGCTTTGTTTGTAGTCGATAAACTTTTTAAATTTTACCAAGAGTATTTTTTTCGATTTTGCGGACTCTAAAATTGAAGTTGGGCAAAACAGAAGAGTTTAAATATTAATCGAGTGCTTTGTCAACCTGATTATTACTGCAGTTTCGTGCTATAATAAGATAAGCTCATATCGGTGATTTTAGAGAGACTCAGAGAATGACTACTGAATTAACAAACTGCTCGCATTAACTGGGTTCTTTTCACCAGATGTGCTAATCACAATTTCTGTTGTAAAAATTTTCATTCACACAGGATGAAGGCTCTTTAGTAGATTCCTGACGAAATTCACCACTACTATTAGATGTAAGTGTACTCGGATGTTAAATTTCGATGTATTTTGCATTTGCACTGATAAACGTGGATTTCGTTTTCATGATTGAACTTCATTTGTTTTCTTCCACCTTTAATTTGTTCATTTTTGGAATGTTTCTCCGCCATTTTATCGGTCAATACATATATATCTGAAAATAAATTAGTATCACATTTTGAAGTTGAAAACAACCTGTCACAAAAACATATTAAATTTGTCTGCTATTATTAGCTAGAAAATAAAATATTTATTTAAATGAAGAATTTCACAGTAGTTATACAGCTAAGCAGTATTTCAGTCATCTAGCAGATATATATCATCAGCAGAGTAATGCTGTAGCAAAATACACATTTGATTCATTACTTCGGAACTACGCTAGAAAACTCAATGTATTCGTAGAACTTGTATGTAACCGCAGGCACATGACTTACCAAGTTGACTTTAATTTCACGAAGTGCGCCTTTGTCATTGACTTCGTGGCTGCATTGCCACACAAGCAATTAAATGAGAAAGAAATAAATTTGATTTCACAAATTCCTTTACGTAAACAAAGGGGAGATGTATATTGCGATTACTTATGCAATTGCACCTGATGATTCCCTACTTGCCTGTTTGTTGTTGGCAAATTATTCACTCATATTTGGAAAAATAGATAGATTTTTTAATGAGAATATGCTAATATGCTTCTCATGGTGAACTGTAAACAATGAATAAAGCAAAGGCCTCCATGGGCTCGAATCCTGTCACGCCTGTGTTTTGAAAATAACCTCATTGAATTCACTCCCAATGACCTTAATGCTTAGGGAAAACAGCGTCGTCAAAACATCCATGCAACATCATCATATGAGCCACTCATGACGTTGGTTGTTGTCGACTTGGTCGGTATTTGCCATTGTATTACCTCGGTTTTTCACATGAATAGCCTGCAATGGGCCTCGTCTTCAGCCTCCTATGCAGCCAGTATTCATGTTAAATTATTGAAAACAAGAAGATATTACATTGCCTATGTGGAGGGATAACTTCCTGCTTCTAGTCGGATCATGCGTTATCTGTTTACATTTCCACTGTGGCTTAATAATGCTTTTGTGTTCATTAATATCATAAGGATGCTATCGATAAATTTCAGATTACCTACAGTAGCTAGCAGATTAAAATAAAACTACTATTACCAAGGCTCTATACACCAGTTTGTATCTGTTCGGCGATAACTGTGGTTTTAAAGGGTTTTAGATTAAACGGCCTTCAAAAATTAGAGTAAATTTGTTTTAGAGCCTTTAAGTTACTCATACCAAGTATACACCCTTACACATAATTTATATAAGTAGTCCATTTAGAGAACTACACGTATTTTATACAATGACAATCACAAATGCTGTTAGCCTAAATGGAAAATTAAAGTACCGAAGAAAATTATGCTGGCAAAACATCATTTAAATCTAATTGTTGTCTTGGCAACACTCACTGTATTTACTCTAAATCAGTCTGTTAATTTCAAATAGTGTAATCAAATGCATGCAAATGTATCCATTATTTCAATTTCTTTTTGCCTTTTGATTTCAATTTAACGTGGATATACAACTAGAAATCGGATTAAATGATTTTCAACCTCCTATGAAATTTGCATTCCACTTTCATGTATCCATTGCCATATATTAAAAAATTCAATATTTGTGTACTTGGGCTGGCATATTAGCCAAAAAGCAAGCATTCAATGGAACAGATGATAAATTGCATTGGCGAATTGTTGGCTTTCATTTCTCCTTGGATTTTCTTTATTTGTCAGCATTATGTTTATCAGTGAAAAAAGGTCACCTAATTGTAATTTCAAGAAAAATAAATTGCAAGTTTCATTTTGAAAGAAACATGTGCTTGCAATAAGGAAATGTATGCAATGTACGATTTAGAAATTGTGTTTCCTCATTAAGGCCTTATCGGTATGTTAGGAACGATCCCGGTACTGCAGCTATTGCTACAAATTAGATATTTCGGATATTTGTATATCAGTTTGTTCTGATCAGCTGTTTTTTATAAAATAATGTGAAATAACTTCTTGTTTACCACATATAATTCTTACTAAAATAAAATATGTTAAGTATAAGTATTTCCACTCATATTTAATAATTTTTAGAGATTTACTCCATCGCTGGATTGGTAAGGCTCACACATCCATTACTGCAATTCAAAAATTATTAAGTAAGGATAATTCCCAAAACTGTAAATCGACTCGAAGGCATATCCTGACGTTGAGTTTCAGATCAGAAAGAATGATAAAACTATTTTGCTTTATACGAAAATCTACTCACCACCAAAGGTCATAACTATATGAAAGCGACTATTCAGTTAGAGAGGGACACATGAATAATTTTTGCCATAAGATAAATTTACCCATG
>JAUOZQ010000813.1:0-23048 GCA_030710315.1 Anomotaenia brevis | reverse complement strand
AACATGCTTGTCATTGGGGTAGTTGCTTTTACAGACGTTTCTTTCAGTCTGTTACGCACGATAACTGCCGTCGTAATACTGGTCCAGCAACGGTTCCTAAAATTGCGCAGAGGTCAACAACACAATCATGTCAAAATCTGCGTATAGAGGTTTGACCAATTAGCGTTTTACCTCCCCCTGGTCGCGTTAACGAATGCTGTTAGACACGTGTTCATATGCTTATGAGCCAATCAGAAACCGTCAGAAGCTGCGACGTCCATCACTAGCACCCACCCGAAGCCACTTGTGTCCAGACATTTTGTCCACGATTAATGCGATTTGAGGACAAAGGACTCTAATAGAATGGCTGATTAGAGGACGGAGAGAATGAGTCACCTGGTTTGGAGACCTTAAGAAACGTGAACTTTACGTGGGTGCAGCTTTGTATGAGTACATGGTGCTGACCAATAGCTGCTTCGTCGAGTATGCATGCGTCATATGGCACTATGTGTTCTCAAAGGTCACAATATTATGATGAATCAATAACTGCTAGAATTTGTAATAAATTTAATTGATAGACAATCAGGAAGCAATGGTAAAATAATAATTTTAAAATAACAGGTATGTTTGAATCTTGCTTTATATTTCGGAAACTCCCTTTCAAAACATTAAAATTGATCTATGCATTTTTTTCTTGTGATATATTAAAACAATCGGATTTATTATTTTCCCGTAACCTGTAATGCTATATACAGAAAACACAGTCAGTGTTTGAAATTTTGCTAATTTCGAAAAATTTCATGTTTTAGTTGATAAATTTAACTATTATTTCAGTTAGGCACAGACCTCTATTTATTTTCTCGAATGGTTCTAACTAAAAATAACCTTCTCAATAGGCAATAAATGCACAGACAGTAAGACGGGCTTTTCTAAAAATGAAAAATTAATTAACTTATGTTACCTATTCATGAGTGTCAAAGTTGAGGATAAAAATAAATTGCTTAATAATTAAACCATGTAGTAAAACTAAAATAAGCAAAAGTGCTAGAGAATGTATTTACTATAAGGAAGAATAATAAAGTAGCTTGAAGTACAATTTTGCCTTTTGTTTATCCGGTTTAGGAACGAGTTACTCCCAACTGCTTTTGTGGAATGAAAGGAATAAAATGTATTCGAGTTAAATTCCTGAATATTTGATTGCTTACGGCTTGGCAATTTGAACTAGATTGTTGAAATTCATATAAAAGTATCTATCTGTTCATTCAGTCAATCGGAAAAATAACTTACCGATAGCAAGTTCTTTTCAAAAATAACAGGAGTAAGATCCTTTTCGTCTGAAAACTGCTTCAAATTACCCAACATAGGGTAAATTAGATAGCGTTTTTTTGCTATTTTGAAAGATAGCTTGTCTAAATGGGTTTCAAAATATATCAATCATGTATGTAAGGTTACTTTCTCCTACCACCAAAGGCACATATTTTGAACTGAAATTTAAGATTTTCACAACCGGTAAATGAACACAAAAGGGAAAATAATACCATCTTGAAATCTATATCTAAATACTCTATAACGTAGAGGAAAAAACGTTTTCTTTCTACAAACTGTGAGCTTTCGAACAGATCTTACCAGTGTTCACTAATCATGCAAATGTTCATGCAGATCATCTGATTTTAAAGGTTCGTCAATTATTTTCTACACGATCTAAATATAGGAATCCTAATGTATATCTTAAAATGTAATTAAAAGGATACGGAAAGAGTAAATCATTGCGACTTACTTCAATCTGCAAAACGTTTACAAAAAACTAACCAATATTGCATTGATTAATTTGTGAAGAATTTACGGTTAGCAAATGATACTGAAAAAATCCTGAAAAGGCTCTTTAAGCGTGTAAGTGCTTTCCAACTTACGCAAACCAAACACTAGGGAGTCAATCAAAACAGCAATTGCAAATGCAGCGAAGCATGTAGTTGACGTTGAAAGGCTTACTTCTCAACTTCATTTATAACACTAAACACTATAACTACCAATAACGGCATTGCTCTTAAATTCTTCAGCTCTATTCAACTTATTAAGTGTGTAATATATTGCATTTTATTAATAGGATGTGTGCGGTAAAGGATTATTGATGGATAGTTGGCACGTAAACAAACAATGAAATAGGAAAAAAATATAATTGCTTATATTTTTAAGCAAACCAAAAGCAAGCCGAATAATAACATCATCGAAATGGGAAATGGCCTTATGTGTAATACTATATCAAAAATAATTATTTTATAACATCGAAAAACCAATTGCATTGGCGATTACGAAGGCTCAGAATCATGATATCCCTATTTTGTTTATCATCAATCAAAAATTGCATCCTTCAGTGATAAAATCAATGCGCCGATATTTTTTTGTCACAAAAAGAAACAATTTTTCTACAAACAATTTAAAGATACCCCAAATTATATGACAAATATTCTCTTCTATGCGACGTTATAATTTAATAGGGGATTTACAATTTTTAGCAGCTAAATTTTTTTTGTAAACTCACACTAAATGAATATTAGTTTTTCAGCAAAGAAATAATTGTTGTAAGGAAATCATTTGTAGGTGAAAGATTGCTCAGATTTATTTATACTTTGTTAATCTTATCATGTTTTTATATTCCAAAAAATCATCATATAAATTTAATTTTGATGGAAAGAGGCGGACATTTAAAATGTTTTGTGTGGATTTGTAGGTGTATCCTCTCACATTTTGGGAACGTGGAGATTGCGATTTCGATACTCATGATCTCGCAGATTTGGCATTTGGATTTTATCAAAAATGGAGAATAAAGAAAGTGCATTACAAAGTGAGCCAATTTAAAACAGTGGCCTCTCGAACAATCGCATCTTCGAAAACCAATTTAAAATTGACTCTACGTCAAGCGATTAGTCCTGCCGAATTATATTAAATAATTTTTTGTATTATCATAGTTTGCATTGAAAATAGCTCAACGGTCGCATCAAAGCTTTTCGATTTGTCCTAAAGTGGCACATATATGAAACATTTAGAAACCACATAAAGCTGATGTTCCTACCTTCGATGTTGAAAAATTGCATTTTGATTTAACTATGACACAAGGCAGGTCGGAGATTTAAATCACATTTCCACCCCACCAAGCCATGCTCCCGAGAAATAAAGGTGTTCCTAGCAAATATTAAAACAGCAATATAATACCACTTCTCAAGTCAACACTAGGCAGATCCTAGTTGAAACGTATTTCCTTTTGAGATGCTGAAGATCAGACTGGTACAGATACCCAATGGGCTTGCTCTAGAATTGCTCAATTCAAAGAAGCATTCGTTGCAAGCTTCCAGAGAAAGTTGGCTCAACGATTATAAAACAGAAAATCTTTATCTGCCATGCAATCTCGCGTCCATATTCTGTCGCCTTCGTCTCCTTCTTAATGACAAGAACTAGGAAGAGTTTGAGATATCTAAGTCAAAAGTGCACGCAATCGCCTTGAAAGCAACTGAATTTGACTACGTATAAAGCACTGAGCCTGTAATATCTACTAGTGCTTAGTCCGCTGGATACCGAACTTTACTAGCAAATAAATTGCCATCCGTTGAAGGAAAATGAAATTCCTTGATTTTACAAAATCTCCTTGTCAATCAAGGTTATGCATATATTTGTTCAAATATAGCAGTTTGTCATACGACTTCCAGTATGGGGAAAAATCATGAGCACATAAATGGACACTGCTTGCTTCCACTACTCTGGAGAATTTCGACCTACTAAGTAGTGTTGCATGTCTTCGGCTGCTCGCTGAAACTCAAAACAGGGCAGTTTATCACCAGAAGGGCTTATGCCATTTGTATTGAGATGAATCCCTAATTAATTGTCATGGAGTAAGGAAGCAGGTTTATCACGACTGGTGTCGAAAGCATTGCAGTGGCCTAATCGAAGTGAAGTAGACGCTGTGCTGTCATTTTATTATTCCTTTTTTTTCAATTTCCACTACCCTGCACACCTCATTAACCGAACACCACATAACACAGCACTGAACCAACGATAATAGAGACAAGCTTCATTGACTCAGTTGCAGGCTTTCTATAAGTCGAAGCCATCAGATACTGCAATCTTTCATTAAGACTGAGAGTGGTTTAGATCGAAAATTGTGCTAAACACGTTTTTCGAAAAACAGAAAGTTTCACGCAACAATTTTCAGTTGTACAATACTAGGGCTGAATGCATTTATTTACGAACTTGTTCACACTTAATTCTATATGGCCTATTTCAATTCTGCGCATTGTCAGTGTAATATTATACACAGAAAGCCACGTTGTAATAATTAACTTAAACTTGGAACAAATACAAAATCCCACGAATGTTGCTATAAATTAAATCTACATGATATAAACCACAACACAATGAGTCATCTAGCCAAACGAATCGAGACAATAGGAAAATTTAAATATCTTTTTTAAGGGAAACTTTTCAATTTTTGTTGGTGCATTTCATTACCAAATTCCTTCTCTTATTGCAAATGTTAGCATATAAGCTGAACCCTTCAAAAGACATTATTAGTTGTAAATTAGTCCATAATTCTTCCACAATTTTTTCGAAGCCAGAAACTCCGATCTTCAGCTACTCCTTTCACGTGGGCAAATCAATTCATTTAACTTGATATTTTGTGATGAAATTCTGTTCATAAAATGTGACTTTCCCCATTGGTGATAGTTATTGTTAATCAACAGTTACGGCGCCATAATTAAAGTTGACACGTCAAGCAATGGTGCGCATTCTCAGCTTTTCCTGGATTCACTTAGCTTTTAAACATATTTTCCTTTTTTTGCGAAATTTTCTGGTTAGGAAGAATTAAAGGAAGATAATGAGGATCACTTCTTACCGATAGTGTTCTTCTCATAAGCGACTTTTGGAGATTCCGGATATGCAATATTTGGCAAAGGCACAGGGCATTCAAGGACAGTTGGATGCTAAGATTCGCCACACCAAACATCCTCAATAGTCTTCAAACTGAACCACCTGGAAGTGAACTTGATTCTGACACTGGTATTGAGTAAATTTGAAATGAATTTCCGGACACTGAAGAAACAGTATTCGACTGCAGATTGCAGTACGCAGTTAACGAGAAAGACTGGGACCAAAAATGGAAACGTCGTTGAACCTAGGCTGTACCTTCTGATGGACACAACCTGTCTTTACTTTCAAAATTGCCACAATTTATCTCTTCCACAAGGAACTCTGAATATTTGTTTGTGTCCTAGAGACGATTGCCAATTTGTTGTTGAATTTTGGTCCATTAGTGACCCAAAATTTACCAAGTCTGTGCTAAAAATGTTGATCACAAAGATGATAAGTGCTTCATGCATTTTTCTCAGCCTTGTACCTGAAAATCTCGAGGTGATATCTGAATATGATGCTGTTTTGCGGTACATTAAATTAGTTATAGCAGAGTGTTAAGTGAAAGGCCGCTTGAAGCACTGATTCGAAATTTGCGCATTTACAAAACGTATGGACTTCTGTCAGTCAGTGATGAAATTCATCCGAACCTCGAATTCTTTGCTATCTCCGATCACTCTTCAAGGGGTCACTATCTAGAAGACCTAATAGAAGACATTCTCGATGTGTTACATGGCCACTATAATCTGTAGCCTTCAAATTAATTTCACTAGTGTGAATTTAGAGCCGACGGTTGTGTTAAAACTAGCAGTGTTTCATACCGCTTTTGAAAAGAATAAAATGATTTTCGATATAGGAGGCTTTTTTAAATTTTGGTTAGGCAAATAGGGAACAAATGTAATATATGCACAATCAGGTTACTGTAATCTCATATGACAAATCATCATATGTGGTTCTCTACTGTTTTCAAGTCTCCTTTTTTATGGTAACATTGTGTGATAAAGAAAGGGTTATTAACTATAACTATAAGGCGATAATAGAAAAAAACGCATTCCGTGTTAGGAAAGGACGGTGAACAGTGAGTTAAATTATTGATTTCTCAAAAAATATGTGAATTTACACATACAGCATAACTATTAAAATATATTGATATAATTGCATTCAGTGATTGATATCATAATATTTATTAGCGAAAACCACAATAGGAATGGACCTTTCTCGTTATCTCTACTAATATGCATACGCAAAGGAGTTATTCAACCATCGATCGAGCTTTAATACTAAAATCCACCAAATGACTCGTTAATTCAATCCTGTCTGAAATGTTATTTTCTAAAAATATATTTTAGTAAGTACATATAATTTTAGATCTGTAACTTTACCTTGGAAGCTATCATTCGATCTCAAAAGATCGTTGCCGATAGACGAATCCACATAGGATAAGGATTTTCCAACAATAAGTCAAAAGCTTCTGGACCAAACCCTTTAAAGGAACAATTTTAATTCCTTAGTATCACTAGCAATTTATCGATAATTGTTGTCATTACAATTCCCCAGGTTCAAACCAAATGGATTTATTAAATTGGCATTGAAATAATTCCGCTTTTATAACCTGATCTCTTAGAATTAAAACGGTCTTAACGTCTGACAACATTCATTATCAAATATTCTTACTAAATTGCAGTAAACTACATTTTCCCCAAATTTTGTTGGATTGTTACAAACAAACGATTTTTTTCTCAAATTCCAGTGGTGAAAACACTAAATTTCACATTTAACAATTTTGAATAACGAAAATCAAATAGGTGAGTGGGACTTCTCCATTAGTTTCAGGACCACAAATAAAAGGAGCTATGTTGCCCGTTGAAAATTCGGACGATCAGGTCGACTAGGCAACGACGCCCTGAAACCGGATCATTGGGTGGGAGACAATCGAAGTATAGACAAACATAACTACTGGCTGACACAAAGCCAAGCACTTTGCAGATGCGCAAATGCCGAATCAGTGTATCAAACGGCGTTTCGTTTGGCATCCTACAGCAGTAACAACAATTTAGAGCTTGTGATTTGAAAGCCGACATCTAATGCAGCTGTGAAACCAACATATTCAGTGACACTTACGAATATGGCTTGTTAAAATGAGTGAACAACGTTCATACTGATTATTTTATTATCATAGGCTGAATAAATTTACATTATAGTACTGCAAATAGCATTTCGTTTACCACCTAGAAGCATTTGCTACTTATTTTTTGTAAGTACCATATATAGGCATAAATGCTATAGCTTGTTTCCAGTGATAGATTATCAACTGGTAATTGATTATCCCAGTGATCCATTAGCCGCTACATTGTAAGATTACCTCATACTTATTGATTTACGGGGACATTATGGCAGGTAGGCTCACTAGAATGAAGTCAACACGGAGTGTGCATTATGAAATTTAATCAAATTTATTCGACGTGTGAGAAAAAGAACAAAATGAATTATTTGAACTGCATTACTTTGAACCAACAGGCAAGGAATGCTTTAGAGTGTTGAAGAATCCTGTAACACCAATAGAGCTCAAATTTGGAGACATGCGAATTTCGCTACCATTTACACGAAAAGTTTTCAGAAGACTGACTCGAAGATCACTCGAAAGGTACTGAAATCTGGCTGCCATTTCCAAATCTCTCCATTTTATTATGCCGTCTAACGGTGGTCGTAATACAATGCCATCACTCTGTAAAAGAAACGTTACATATGTTTTGTCACTCACCTTCAGAAGAGTCACTTCCATAGAACCATTGAGAGAGTAAAAAGAGCAGTTGAAAATTTCTGTTCCTTCCTGCACGAAATCGCACGAGACAACTTGTGTACTGTTGGAAGTTGGCGTGAACTTCATCAATGCCGAGTCAGATGCGATTTACTCTAGGAAAGTTTGCATGTGCTCCGAAACCAACAATTGAATATGCGATGGGTGAGTGGGTCTACAGGCTTTGGTGGAGAGCAAAGCTGTAAAAACGAGAATAGCAACGGATTTCATTTATGAGTTGCTCTCATGTCGACCCAGATAATGGGGTCATATCCAATATGTCGTAAAAGAAACGACGCATTATTGGTGGGTTTTATCCAATGACAAGACGTCAAGTTAGCGGATCGTCGAGGAATATTCAGAGGCCTATATCTCAATTTACCATGCATTCTATTTTCAGAATTTGCCTTTCACTTTAAAAATATACCTTTCTTTTGAAATTCAATTTTTCATACTACGCAGAGAAAAACTGTAAAATTTTGGCCTTGCGGAGTCACTATATATCGAATATTCTCAAAAAAATATTGGCTTACACATTTGAATTTGAACGAAAATACATGCACTATTGCAGAGTTATTGATTATTACTTACTTGAACTATATAATCGCTGTTAGAAAACGTCTTCAAAATAGCTTCATTATTAGAGCTTCAAGAACAGAACGCTTTGAAATATAACTCTTAATAAAACACTAAGTAAAAATTCAACCGTTTTTGTTATCCAAATATGCCATAGCTACTAAGACGGCCTTACTCACATGGGCCTACTGCCAAATCGGTAACCAGCAAAAGGCTCAGAATCACCTTACTGTTGGAAGGGTCCACGTAAAGTTAAAAGTTAACAACTTGTTCTTACAGTTACTACGTGAAAGAAATTTCTAGGGCCCTACATTTAATCAACTGGATGTCTCCGCAGGGCCATGTCTCACTTTGACCCCTTGGTTATACAGCTTTGCCAACTAAGCTTATATGATGATGTTTTTTGCGGATTATTAGTCTCGGCAACTTGTTGAATTTTCCTTACATAATTGAAGAAATTTTAAAATATTTCGATGGTGAATTATCTGTCATTTTGCAGAATAGTTAAAATAATATTTCGATTGGTCAATTTGTGCAACATGGTAATTTTGTAAGGCTTGTGCAAAATTGACTCTATGAAAATATTTTATCACATGGCGTCAGATAAAATGGTTTACGAAAATGTTTTTACTTCTAAAAAGGAGCCTGTTTCTCTAATGGTATTTAATAATGAAACAAAATGAATCACACGAAAAAATATTTGATTACATTAAATAGATTCACAAACATTGGCATATCTCTTAGATCCGATTACGTTTACGTGTAGAAATTACGAAGCTAAGGTTGGTTGCAAGAAATTCATCTTATTTGAGATACTGCCCTTTCAGCCATTAATATTACCATCTCGTGGCAAGGGTAATGTTTCAGCAAAACATTTGTTTTATCAGCAGGTAATATTTTAAAGCATTTGATCATATTAGATATCATGATAAACATTCGGAAAGGAAATTGTCACTCAATAAAAATTTTGCAGATGCAATTGTCAATTTCCACATAGACAATATTTTAAATTGTTGGAATTTGTTAAACACGCCGAAACGAGGAGTAGAGTTCATCTATAACTTATTTACACGAGTTTTCAGAAACGTATTATCGCAGATGCGCTAAAAATACTATTTGATAAAAGTCCTTACAAGTGCTCTCCAAAACCTAGTGAATTTATCCAAGATCTAATAAACTGTAGTATTCAATGTAATGTACATTTAATTTTTTCGGCAAAGACCTGCGAAGAGTTTGTGCTAGCCACGAATGATGTGAGCGTTGTGGACGGTTTTCACAAGTAAACCGATTTAGCATTTAAATTTTAGAATCGGTAATATTGCGTATTTTCAAGTGCCAGGAGTAAATACCAAAGCTTGTTTAGCAAATGTCAACATTAAATAAAATTAGGTTTTAATAACAGCAAGAGTAAATATATATTTGTCTTGATACTTAAAAAGGGCTTAATGATCGTGTTTCTCTTACAGTATTTAGAGCATCGTTATTTAGATAGCCTAGAATTGTTTCTGCTTGTACTATTCCAAATCTATTTTCACTGAATAATTTTGCATAAAACGGACAAATAACTAAAAGAAAGGATAAAAAGTAGCACAATTAACCATTAAATGAAATTATAAATCTGATCAATTATTGATCCTGGTGATGAAATAATAAAAGTGTTGTCGTGTACACAGGACTGGATATGCAACCTTGCCTGTTAGAGTTTGGGCCCTAGAAATTATTTTCACTATCGCATCGTAAGATCAAGATATCTCTGGTGAACTTCACATTGACCGTTCTGTCATTAAGGTAGGTTGGAACCCCCGGGATTGTGTCAAGTTAGACTAAATGAGGATTGGAAACAATCCATAATCACAGGGTTTTGGTAAATTAACGCACTGAGAATGCCTATTGTCAGATATTGCATTGCAATGTTCACTGGAAAATAAAGTGCTCAATGTCAAATTCTAATGATATTGGATATCTGGCGGTTATAATATGTCTTTTAGCTTAGGGCCTACATTTTTGCAAAGACATTCATTATATATATATATATATATCAAATTTTGTTTTCGGTTTCCCGATGACTCGGTATAGTTTCAAAAACTTCTTCTAAGAACTGAAGAATTAATGGATGGAAACGGCATACGTCTATGTCTTACTTATCAATGACGATTTAATGATGCGTTTATTGGCCAATATCGTCACCCTCCATATAGTGAGATTCTGATTTTTGCAATAGATCCAATATTTTTAAACATGATGGCATTGATTAATTTTAGATAATGTTTGAATAACAGTTCGTCAGATGAAATCCAAAATAATTTAACAGTACTACTTTGTGATTTCCACAAGAATCTCCTAACTTGAGGTTGTGCTGCTATGTACAACGCACCAATCGTATAGAGGTTCTATTTAATAAAGGCCCTATATAAAAACTTCAAAATGGACCTAAGTGAGAGCATATCACAAATGAATTCCATTGCAATTCTCATCCTTTCAGCTCTGCTCTCCACCAAAGCTCAACAGGGGAAACCGTTAACATATGAATCGCAAATAGAATAACTTTTCCTTGAACATCTTGTCAGACTATGCAACAGCATTTTATGTATGAAGAATGAGACGGAAATCCAGTCTTTTGGAATGAGAAACCTTACACAGAATTTTGAATTCATTGAAAATGGTAACCATTACAAATGCATACATCCTACATTGGGTAGAACTCTGGATGTGTCAATACCTGAGGTGAAGGGCAGTCCATTTTAATACAATTAAAATAGAATTTGATCGGTTTGGGCGAAACGGTTGAAATAGGTTTCTTGGACTGGAAGGCGATTGGGGTGAGTGGCAAATTTTACCTGCATCCAAACGGTCATATCAGTCTTGTCGATACTCTCAAACTCAAAGCAGCCGCACTTCGTAACTCCAGATGAAATGGTGCTATCGCAAATCCCAATGCTTCCAAGCCTGCTGCTTAAAGGTTTTATTCCCATTTTCTTCTTTATCTTTCTCTGTATTTTCCAATTCGTACTTTTTGAATAGCTAAATAAACATATTTGTCAATTAAACATCATCCACTTCTATTTGAATGGACAAACGTTTTTCTTTGACAAATTGTTTATAATGAACTACATAACGCCCAGAAAAGCTTGTCTTTTGTGTAGAATTAAAAATTGCATTATTTAGCTTATCAAAATTTGAATATGTTGTATAAAAAACTTAAAGTCTGAGAAGTTATTCCTTTGTAGTTGGAGATATAAAATTCAAACATTAGCAGGTGATTATGCAGATATTTTCTAAGATATGACATAAATTGTCATTCATAGCTTCTTCATAATCTAAAAACTACCTCATCTAAGTTTTGCTCCTCCGAATAAACCCTTATTAGATAGAAACTTTGTGCAACTAAATCCCAAATGGGTTTTAATGAATCATTTTTAAACATTTTGTAGTTTGGGTTCGAACTAATACTTCTTTCGAAAAGCTGAATCGCCATGTGGCATTAAGCACTCGATTTTCTGTTTACCACTGCACAAGCTAGGAAATGGCATCAAATCAAGAACTTGAATAGGATCCATATTTTCCATGGTCATGCATTTCAGGTTAACCTTCATTCTGGTGGTCAATGCATCTTCCTCTTTCATGTGAGAGTATGTGAATTAGCACAAGTTTTGAACGATTTATGACATTCACATACGGTAAATTTCATGAAACTAAGTTGTTCTACAGCCAGAAACTGCAGAGGAGTGTCGCAGTGTCTATGACCTAGTGACTGATTTCATGCAGCAACGTATACGTATATTCTGCATAGAAAACACTACAGAAGACATTAAATGACAAAGAAAATTATTTTTACCAACGTCATTAGGGTTGTAGTTAAGTTGCAAATGAATTTTCACATCTAACATGACGTTCCCTCCCTCGAGCGCTTTCCTATAATGTTCATCTCACAGACGGAAGTGTTAATCAACGCCGATTCCATCATTCCTTACTATTTGAAGACTAAAGGGGCACTTTTGACTACGGTGTTGTGGATTCGGGATTTGTACCTTATCCCAAAGGGATATTCGCCATGTTATAAAACCGAATGGCATCATTTCAAAGAGTCTGACATCGAGATGAGAATTAAAATAGCCCGAAAAACACTTTCAGGCATATCTTCTATCCCAAAAACTGATTTCATTAGGTATTGAAAAGAACAGTAATAACTACCTCTCACTTTAAGTAAATATCAAATTAAATTTAATGGTTGCATTTTTAGGAAAATCCATTATCTAGGTACATTTAACATATTATGGGTCGGTCAATAAATTCTTCTGCTATGGATAGAGGTTAATGTGGACACATTTCGGATGTGATGCTTGTCTGCACCCACCCTTAGGTGTATGAGAGCTAAGAAAATAGACCATTTGCGAAACATTTTGTCTAGGTCTGTTCAATGAAATTGGTTCAACATATACCTACATGTCACAACAAATCAATTGAGAGGATTGTAGAGAAAGGTCGTTAAAATATACAAATAGCTTCTGGCTACTCTAGTAGGGGCGATCAGTAAATTTTCGAAACACTGTTAATTTACTCATTTGGAATAAGATTCATTATTGCTGATAGTGGTCCCAGTAGTCCAATAAAATTGATCAAAAATGCCTTAATTTGCTTGGCTACTTAATTTTGCCTATGTAGGACAAAATGGGAGTTATTTTGGAATCCCTATTTGCTAAAAAGGTAATCACAAAGTAAATAAATTAAATAAAAAAATGAGATTCGTTTCATTAGCATTATACGAAACGAAGGTTTCATCTAGGTATGAGACAGGGCATACAATTCTCCAAAAAGAACTGAAAGGTATCAAGCGGGTGTTAATGTATAAGATTTTTAAGGAGTTTTTCGATTAAAATTGGATTTGCTGTGATTAACCACAAAAAATGTCCCTTTTCAAGGACGGAATACATGCTCTAAAAGCGCCCTACTACTAACAACCAACCAGTAACTTTCGTTTCACTGCTGGCAAGGACGGCGATGCAACCACCATTGAGTTACAAAAACGCAGCAGAACAATTTATCCAGAATTCACAGGTATTACCATTCTCAACCATTCGAATGCCTACCTATCCTAAGTTGTGGAGCCAAAATCCACGTTGACCATAGAAAGGTCTTCGATCACTTCCATTGTTTTCAACATCCAAGTATCCACTGTACATTAAAACCCTTTATCAACAATTTCGTTTAAAGGAACCTTCGAAATGACTTTCATCACTAAGAAAAACACCGCCTCACTTGTCGATCGAGCAAATTTCACTTATATATTGGTAGTCAACTACCTCAATTTCCTCAGTCTGATGACCGTGTCCGTCCATTGCAGTTTGATTTTGTAGGACCACTTCGACCACCAATCTCCTTTACCAATATACTAACCTGCATATATAACGTTACGATGTGGTCAATTGCCGTTCTGCCACTCGAAACCTTACCTGAATCGTTGCAAAAGCATTAATGAAAAATGGCCATATACCGACAGGGAATCTCAAATTCCTTTCTCTTCTTTGATAAATGAGCCAAAACCTCGGTTTCACTCACTTACGAACTGCAGACCACCATCTCGTCTCTAACGGTATCTTGGAACGTTTCCATCAAAAACTATAAACTGACGGCAATTTTGCTTGGGTGATTCGCTAATTTTAAAGAGTCTTAATCCCACATTTTAAAGAGGTTATGATTAATTCACAGTGGTTCTGCATCCATGTGTGAAACACAAATTCCAGTTTAGTTTATAAGTAATGCATGGGGTTGCCGAACATGGACTGTCTTCCTTGAAGCAATTAATCCCTATTAAATCATAAATTTCAATAA
Organism: Anomotaenia brevis; assembly: GCA_030710315.1. Taxonomy (NCBI): domain Eukaryota; kingdom Metazoa; phylum Platyhelminthes; class Cestoda; order Cyclophyllidea; family Dilepididae; genus Anomotaenia; species Anomotaenia brevis. The sequence goes on along the minus strand of JAUOZQ010000813.1, from coordinate 8,968 downwards.
GTTTGTAGCTAATGCATTAAGAAAGATGTTGCCTAGCCCAATATTATATCTGTGAAATGGGAAAAAAACCTACCAGTTTCTTCATGAAAATATTGACAAAAAAGAATATTTTATTTCAAAGTACTAATTTGTAATTACCGAATGTTAGTTAATAATTCGAAGCAGTAGTTTGGTTAGCAAGTGATGAATTGTTTAATGGCACAGCTTGATAGGCAGAGACACAGCCGCAGCTAGCACAGCCGAAGAGGTAGTCACTATTGAACCTGATGTCGTCGTTGAGTCTGCGGAGGGTTTAATTGCTGATGTGGTTTTAATTGACGAAATCGAATTCGACGTTGTAGCAGTGCTTAAAGAAGTAGTAGTAGGCGTTGTGGATGTTGTTAACAAAGCAGTAGATGGCGCTGTTGTGTTGGTAGAAGTTGATGTCAAATTTGTAAATGGCTCTATCGTGCTTGTATTCGTTGATGAGTTAGTTCCGTCATCCCCATCACCCTTATTATCACCACTTTCACCTTGAGGAATTTCATCTTCGACAGTTTCACTTTTTCCAGGCCTTATTAAATCAGATGTAGATTGGCACTCGATTAGGAGTATCACCACAGCAAGACAAAAAAACTCAAACTTCATGGCAAACCTTCCCTGTTTCTCAACGAGTGAGGTGCCCACCATTTATACTGTTTAAGGGAGGGGGCGTACGCTTTTCATCTTCAAGAGTTGGAATCTCACAAAGGCTAGAGTGGATGTGGTGAAGTGCACAAAAATCAGAATACGGGGCAATTCTATCTATGTGCTAATACATAGTTTCAGAAAGTTGTAAAGGAGTATATCAAAAGCCTAAAATAACGATACGCAAATCAGGGACTCTAATTCAATGTCGATCACTTTTCCATGGCACGTAGGAAGATTTCATCAAAATAGTAATTGACTTTCAAGAAGAATTTCCCAGCCCTAATGAAAATGAAAATAAACTGGTTGACCACTTTAGGATTAAACAAGTTGGAGGATTGAACCACCGATTCTAAAATTCGCTGGCTGCCAGAATAAAATTAAATTCTATAGTGTGAAAAGATTAGCAAAGTCTTATTTATTTGATAGCGATATAATTTTTATGTTACTAGGCTTCAAATTTGAAGAATGAAGATCGAAATGGAGTTCGCTTAAATGATGTTCAGCTGCATAAGTCCTCAAAAACTAGCTGCTCTTACATTAGGAGAAGTTGTTCGTCTTAATGAATAACATACTAACAAACAAAGGTTTTTATTCTCCACTCGAAAAAGAGAGCAATGGCAAATTTTAAAAAATAATAATATATAGAACCGATTCATAAAAGCTTGGAATTGTTGTTGTAGACTTCCTACAGTGCAATTTCTCATATCTTACATCTTAATTTTAGTCAAGAGAAGTGAAATTTAAACCTTAATGATGGGAAAAAGCACATAAATGAGTAATGGTAGCTGGTAGCTAGAAAGCAGAATTGTCAAACCACAAGATTAACATAGCCCAAATTTAGTTATCATAATTAATGTTAGATAATTCATCACAAGGTCCGAATTCTATCATTCAACTAGTTCCGGTGAAAACCCATTGGACTGCCAAAAACAAATTTGGGCAAAATATCTCTTTGGGACCTCCTAAGAGGGGTATCAATGTTTTCGTATATTCCTTTCAATTATAACTTAATTTTTGAATAAAAAGATGAGTTGATTTTCTTTGATTCTGCTTACAGAAATTCCATGGTTGAGCTTGACAAATAAAGCAAAAACTTGGATGCGGAAATCCTCACATAGTTGTCAAAAAATGAATTTTTGAATCAGAAAGATAAAGGCATGTGATCCAACTAAGCGAACAACGAAAATCACTGTCTAAAGGGCTTTTAGAACATACTAGAACCTCTGAAAGGACTCATTTTGTCTTTGATTTCAAAGTGCATGCCACTTGAGGCAATCGGTAGAGCAAAAGATTTTTTGCCTTATCTGCTACGATGTCATTCGTTATGTTTGATAAACAACACTCATTAAAATGTCCTGCTTTCGGTATTTATCGAGACAGTGTAAAATTTTGTTTATGTTAGAGTTTGATGAAGTCTTTATTACACCTTGGAAGAAAAAAAGCCAAAGTGTGAATAAATGTATTAATCAGTCATTGTGATTCGATGAAATATTAATTCTGGACTCGATATCATTCTTAGCGAGAAATGCCTTCTCATTTTGTTGGTATCCACGGAAATTCCAATCAGTGAGAGGAAACAAGGAAATACTGGATATCATCGAAGACCCAAAAATTGAATCTTTACTCATACGTTTTCTTTTAAACGTTACAGGTGGTTTAGGATTCTGAAGGTCTCATTAACCGATAGTATGAGAAAATATGAATAATAGGAAGAAGGATTTCTCTCTGATTGTGGATTTGGTGACGAAAAATTGATTGGAGTGGAGATGCTAATGGGCACAACACTTAGCGGCTAGAAGGCACTCTAACTGAGGTTTCCCCAATGTCTTTACTTTGTGCCAATGAGGAAGCGATTTGGTTTCCTTTGAACAGTTTTTGGTGAGAAACCATAAAAACTGCTTCCTTTTTCATCTTCGTTTTTACTCAAAAGACCCTTGCTATTGCCACAGGACTGGCTTACTAAGCCCAAATGCACAAACCCAAAATATTTGTTGTTTATAGCAATGTCACTAAGGAGTCTGTCAGAATCGACGGATTGAATCCTCCCCACTTCGAAGTTCGTACAGAAAATAACCCAGATATCTCTAACTCTGCATATTCCTCTTCTTTTGCGGTCTAGGTATTTGTTTTAAGCATTATTTATATAAAGGCTAATTAAAAATATGTGAATCAGTGACATAGCAAGCATATCTTAAAATACCCTGTTCTTCATACTGCTGATGCAACATAGCCTTGAACCAAAGTATAACTCACTGCTTATGAGGCAGTGAACGAAATTTTCTTACAGCGGCTATAATATCTGATGACTTCTAGCTTGAAGTATATCAGTATGATAGCAAAAGATCTTCACAAATTGCTTAAGATGCAATTAATAAACGTATTTTGGTACTAATTTCGGTTCAGTGTATTTCGCAATTCAAATGTCTATAAACAAAATTTCGAAGGAGGTACTGGTTTATTCAAAATGGCCCTGCAATTGCAGAAGTAACACCAAGTCTTACTTTGGAACCTGTGTAATTCTTGAGGTGACTCAAGAGGAACTTCATATACCCATAACGAAATCGAAAATTTAAGTTAATTTATACGAAGTTGGCGTAAATTAAGTTGCGAGTTTCTGCATTTTAACTCACTAGAATGGATAAACCGATTATTCGCTTTATAACTATATTGATAGAAAGATCTCCTTATTTTCTACTTATAGCTTGTATTCAACGTTATCGAGGTAATACTTTAGAGCACTAACGAGTTCACATTAGCAATGGAAGCCGAAACACTTTCGTTTGAAAAAGATAATTTGTTTAACTGCACAGCTTGATAGGAATGGACACAACTGGGGCTAACACAGCCGATTAGGTAATCACGCGGGATCCGGATGTTGTCGTTAAGTCTGCGGAGGTTTTCGTTGTTGCTGATGATGTAGTCGTCGTTGCTGGAGTTGTGGATCAAGTCGTAGTTGGCTCTGTAGAAGTGGTTGACGAAGTTGTAGATGGTGTCATTGACGCTGTAGTAGTTGACGACGAAGTTGCAGATGTTGATGTCGACGTTGTAGTTGTTGTTTAAGGTGTGATGGATTGGATTGTCGTCGTTGTAGTCATAGACGATGAAGTTGTGGATGACGTTATCTTCGTTGTCGATGATGATACATTTTCGACACTACCATCCTCATAATCATCAACATTGGTATCACCAGGAGAATTTAAGTCGTCAACGGGCTCACCATCTCTAGGATTCACAAGACCATATGCAGATTGGCACTTGATTAGGAGTACCGCTGCAGCAAAGACGAAAAAAGCTCGAACTTCATATCAAACGTCTCTTGTTTCTTAGAGAGTGAGGTGCTTGCCATTTATACGGCCTAGGTGAGGGGGCGTAAGCGTTTTATTCTACGCAGACGAAATTTCACAGAAACGTGAATTGCTCTATTAAAACGCAAAAAATTGGATTATGACTCAAGATTCTCCTAAGAACCACTTTGCGAAAAGACTCTTAACAGCTACCAGAAATAACGGTAGGCAAAACAGTATTTGATTTGAATTCCTTTCACCTTTCCATTGTGCGTCGAAAATTTTCACTAGCAATGCAGTTAATTTTCAGGAAATCCTGGAAACAAACAGGTTGAGCACTTTAGGATTGAACATATCACGGAGAAATTCGTTGAGCAAGAGAGAGGATTGAATTATTTCATCTGACGAAATTCTGTACAGTAAATGTCGCTGGTTCTCATAATGAAATAAATTTCTATTGATTGAAGTGGTGAAAAAGTCTTACACATTTTATAGCGATAGCAGTTTCTGTAAATCTTACCAGGCTTTACATTTAAATAATAAGTATAATAAGTCTGGAAGATGAAAATTGAACAGTGCAGTGGAATTGGCATTCATTCGATTGATAATCAAATCTTAACAGTTATAGTATAAAAGTGATTGGACACCGTATAAGTCCTCAATAAATTAGCTTCTCTTTTATTAAGTTATATTTATCATTTTAATAAACAAAATTATAACAATGAAAGAGTTTTACACCACACTTAAAAAAGGAAGTGATAACTTTTTTAAGCTAATGTGTTAAGTAGATTTGATTTAAAAATTCTAGAATTTTTTTAAAAGCCAAATTATCGCCTTACTTGTCCATATATTACAGTTATAGGTGTAGACTTCCTATAGTGTGACAACATAATGCTTGATCCAAGATTTGCAAATACAATATAAAAGATGTTTTGCCATTGAAGATTATTAGGTCCGTCTAATGCAAAAGCTGTTAAGTTAGTTTTTACTAGGAAATTTCTACCAGAAAATCCCTCATTAAATATCAGATGAAAATAACTCCATGCATCGTTAAAAAATGCATCTCTATTAAAATACTAATGCTGGGTCGTTATTCCCTTTAACAATGATCTCTGAAATGAGCTAAATGATTTGGATCTAATGTCCACAGAACACTGTCCACAAATGTGCACTGGCTAAGTACTACGTATACTTAGCACAAGGTACCGGACAGCTGCTTGTGCTCACACAGAGCCTCGTACAGATGAGCTTTTTCAACTCTTGACTCACCTCTTTCAGAATGTCCACAAACAATCAGCTCAATTACATTAAGTTCAAATAGTTCCAGAGAAATTGTCGATTCGAAGCCAACCGAAAATGAATTACCTTGTTGGAAGGCTTAAGAGCTCCGTCCTTGAATAATGAGCATGTTCCAAACCATGTCAAAGGGAGGCGATAGACAAGGCTCAACCTAAAGTGTATATATTTATGTAAATTGAAGCCTCGGAACACTTTCTGTTCGTATACTGAAATAATTAATTATAAATAAGTAGTTGATTAAGTTTACACAATTCTTAGCTAAAATTAGACACAAGGTTAAACACAATAAGACATATGTTACCAATTTCTTCTAACCATTAATTACTAGAACATATTAGCCCGGTAAAGCCGCATATGATGAACTTGCTTTTGCCTGATCCTTTTTGCCATCCCTCAGAATTGTACCAATTTTGCCAAAATCTCCAATCAATTTATACAATAAAATCATAAAAGGCGCGTAACATTCGCGTGTCGAAGTGCGCGAGATGACGTGCGCATCCACCACAGACGCCGGTTGAAGCCGCTGCGTCCAAAGCCTTTAGCCAATAGAAGCATGTGATATGATGACGAAGGATGATTAGACAAAGAAGGAGGTGAGTCACGAGTTGAAAAAGCTCATCTGTACGAGGCTGTGTGAGCACAAGCAGCTGTCCGATACCTTTTTTGTGCTAAGTATGCGCAGTACTTAGCCAGTGCACTAGAACATAAAATATATCTGATGTTGATGATCAGGTGCTAATTGTATTTCGGGTTCTACACTTGAAACTACGAATTTCATGATCGGTATGAAAGGTACATGATATAATTTTATGCTGTCGTTGAAAATCTATACAGAAGCATAACTGGCATTGCACAACTTCGATCTACCAACTCCGACAATGAAATTCATTCCGATCTTCGCTTAACGAAAGACCAATTCTGTTTAGTGGTTCCGTATATTAACCAATCTCTGGCTCCTTGACCATCTGCATGTGGTTTCGGTAACTGACGATTTCATAAAAAATACGATTCCTCTCAACTCGCCTACCGCACCCTAAAAAACCTTTAAATCAGTGGCTGAATGACAATTTGTTGAGCGTAGGCATGTGTTGAGTAGCGAAGGTCGAAACATTACATGCTGGCTTGTCGAATTAGATGAGGAATTTCCTATTGTTATAAATCTTTAAATGTCGTACTTAACATGACACTACGCATGTTTAATGGGAATGCAAGAATCGTTGCCAAGTTCTCATCTCTTATTTAATGTTAACAGTAAAGTTCGTCTCTGTCATTTAAGAATTCAGTGCCTAGTAAACTCAACTACAACCACAAAGACCAGAATTACGTAAATCTTGTTTCACGAAAGCGTAGTCAACTATTAGGCAATTTTCATTATCTATCGGGAACCTCCTGGTTGCAAATTTCATGATAAAAAATTATTTATAATTGATAAAATAGTCTCTGACACCATAATGAAGGTCGATTTAATGGAAACTAAGATATAAATTTTCAAAATAGATCCCATTTATTTTTAAAATGCTGAGGTATAAGGTAAACTTATGTCTACAACAATTATGAAACTAACTGTAAGGAAAGGAAACAAGATACAGTTTTCAAAAGGATAGGATTGAAATATGTTTATGTCAACATCACAGTCCTTTGATCACCTTTTCCCGACAATCCTGCTCCTAAGATGATTTCTAGCCGAAGATGGCAGCGTCATATCCTTCCGGGTCTTCTGATGTAGCAGCAACAGAACGATAAAACTTTCTTTTTGACAATTTTTCCAACATCCGATGCCCGTTGTGGTCTGTTTCGGAAATCATTTGCAAACACATGAGCTCTAATTAAGAAATCCTGCTCTTTAAGTCTACTTTATAGGAGGAATGAGTTGTGAACTGTCGCACCCACAAATGATTCAGCTCTAGATCTTTTTCTTAATGTTGGATGTGGGGTAGTGCACCTTTGACAGAACTCATGGCTTGTTTCTTTCCTTTTTTATTTGATTAGTGTTATGAAACATTCCTCTTCACAGACGGGTTGAGATACGGCAGTATGCGTATGTTTTAGACGATGGCGTATTACTGTTCAAACCGTGATGACCAAAATGATCAGTCATTATCAGGCTGGTTAGTTCCCGTTGCATGCAAGAAACCACGAGAATCTATCTTTCCGGTTTACTAAGAAGTCATTAAAAATGTTTAGCTTAAAATCCAATCACTTTAGTAGCAGTTTGTTAAGTAAAATATAAAGTGTGTGGTGTTCATTGATAAAATCTGTTAATATCCCTCTATCTTATTTAAAAATAAAATGTCTCTGTTTTTTTCAAACAAGAACTTAGTTTATCTCCATGCTTGACACTTTAAAATTGTTGATTTTATTTGACGTTATTTAAAGCTATTTCACAGGGCTAACATTTTGTAAATTAGGTTTCCTCACTGAAAAAACCTACAACACTATTGATATTAACCAATTTTGAATAATACTTTTTTAAATAAAAATTACTTGGATTCTCAAAATTGTCATCATTGAAAGTAAATTATTGCTCCTGTTATAAATACCATCAAGAAAATCTTTAAGGAACAAAATTTTAAGAAATGGTCTTACAGGAGCTAGTATCTTCAAAATAATAATTTTTACTCATGGCCTAAGAATCCATTCTAAATCCTGTTATTCTAATTAGTAAATGCGTAAAAATATCGTATGACGATAACTAGTGCAGACAAGTGCGAAAGTGGGTGGCAAGATCGCTTATACAGCAATCTATTAGTCAATAAATGGGGTCTGCTCTTTACAAAGCAATCTAAAGTGAATCGAATAAGTTCCAAAATTTTCTACCGGCAAGTTAAAATATACCTAATTTTTAAAATTAACAGCTAACTATGTTGCAATGGACTGACTTGTCATTAAAATAAGCATTCAGCTTTAGTGATGGCTTAGCATTTTCCCCACTTTTCTGGAAAAATTATTTTTTAGAGATATTTTGATCAATAGCTTTTATTCTACCAAAAATACCCTTAAGTTAAAAACCAACTTAAATTAAATTTCTGAAGATTTTTTCCTGATAATGAGCTCCATTTTCTGCTAACGAATCTAGTGTTGTTTGAATGCAATTAACCCCGCATAACATAAACAGAGCTCTAAACAATTTACTTTAACATGAATTCAGTTAACTCTATAGACTCTAAGACCAAATAGTGTTCAAGTTGAAAAATATGAATTTATTTTACTCATCAGATTGGCCTAAATGGATCATATTCAAAGGTTACTTATAATTAGTGAGTATTTCAAAAAATGAAAGGTATTCCAGAGTTTAATTCAAAGATCACAACTAATAATAGAGATTAATTGCAATTTTTATAGCATTTCGCAGTAGAGAAATTATGAGGAAGTCTTATTTTTAAATGTCGTAAAGGCACCCTCCGTAGTGGTTTAACTTTGTGGGAACTGGATTTATTCCCATAATTGTGTTCTTTAATGCTATCTGATGTCACCTGCTTAGATGTTTTTCCCAAATGCGATTTACCAAGATCATTCTAGGCTAATACATTCTGCAGCTACTAGAGCATCGTTGCACTAATTTTAAAGTATTAAATAAAAGAGAATTATTTATAACAAAATTTCAAAACATTTCAGAATAAAAGGCTTTGAAAATTGCAGCAGGCAATTTGACACAAATCAATTTAAGATTTCACAAATGAAATTATTTTACCACATCAAAGCCCAGTTGGTGCTCT
>JAUOZQ010000812.1:0-23072 GCA_030710315.1 Anomotaenia brevis | reverse complement strand
TATACTTCGTTATTTCATAACTAGATTCCCATTATTGATCGGAAAACAAGTGATGCATGGATCGATAAGTTTCTTTTCACATTATTTCAGCTCGAAATATTTCTTGTTTTATAACATTGTGCGACAATTTGCCCTCATGAAATGCGAATGAGCACAATCACGAATGTCTACTTGCCATTGGTAATCCTAGGATGTTCAAAGTCTTCATCGATTTAAAATACACAATTATTCGCTACTCATGTTAGAAAGTATTGTCTCTTTTATGCTTTTGGGCTTTCCGGTAACTAGCAAATGCTGGTAATGTAGATTTGCAATAATGATCAGATGCCCCACACCTGACCCTAAGCCACGAAATTGTAATATTATATATAAAGTGGAGATGTCAGTGTGTTTCGCGAAGGTGCTCTTAAGACACCGATAGTTAAGAGCATTTAAAAGTTTGGAGGTAACCTGCTTACAAGTGATGAAAAAGGCTGAGTATTAAGGTAAGCCAATAGGGTTGGTGTTTATAGAATTTTCAAATACTCCTTCCTTATTAAGTCCAAGAAGTTTTTTGTATTTAAAATTATTTTTGTTTAAATTATTCAAGGTCGACTCAGTTCTACCTTCCTCTTTCGCAATCATCAAACAAGGTGTTTGGTAAATGCACCAGGAAAATTCAATAGTTTTTCTTTTTAAGACGTTAACCTCTATAGCTCAAGGGAAAAAAACCAAATTTTGTCATTTATTACGATTACATAAAGTCTATTTTTTTGCTGCTGTTGATGCAAACCGAAGAGCATTCGGAATTAGTTGCTTGCATTTTGACCTAATATGGAAAATAATAATTTGGTTTGATCTCTTAAGAGATTAATTAAATAAATCAATCTATTTTTCTACATTAACCACGTGGTCAACGTAGATATTAATATTGGAATTTGTTAAATATTAAAATATTGGGGCCCATTAAACAAAAATAAATTGTGATTTATTTTTTTTGTGAATATATGCTTGCATTCACATTAAACAGAACCATTATTTCACAATGAATACACAATGCTTCTGTACTGTGTTTTCACAAATACATCTGCCATGAAGTGATGTCGCTTTCAACAATTCTAGTGATTTACGCTGTAGATTCAAATTAAAATATCGTCCTTTTTTGTGAAACTATTTTTTTCAATAGTTTCAAATTTGAAACACGAAACTTAGAAGACCTAATGAATGTTGCTGTTTCATAGAATGACAATATGCCTTCCAAAAATCAATGCTACCCGTGGTTTCAGTCTTATATTTTGAATTTTTGGAAAATATATTGGTATAGTTTAAAATGATCATCAACTTCGAAAGAGTGGCTAATCCATCAAATTAATATTGTTAAAGAAAATTTTTAATGATCCCCTAAAAACAATGAGCTAAAAGGCAGCTAATTGTTAAATCAAGCAAAAGCAATCTTCGCATAATTTTTGCATATGTTTAGTAAAAATAGAATCCGCTAAGAAGAACGCCAATTTTATGTTGAACTCAGATATCTTATGTAGTAATAGATGACCAATTCGCTGTTCCTTTATAAATGGCGTGAATTTTGTTTAAACATCAAATTTAGCTTTGGCTACCAGTTCATAATAGCATTGTAGAGGGAGTTACACATGTTTCCATGGTGCCATCCGTAAATCGTAAACCTGTTCTACTATGTCCTAAAGTTATTGCAGATGGCAACTGCTGGCGCTTTCATTTGATTCAATTGCTTGTAAGTTAGAACTAATGAAGGATTTGGTGTTCAATTGATAGACGTTCCTTTTCCTGAGGAGAACTCAGCTTGAGTAGGATATATATTAAAGCATCTAATCTCGTGGATAATATCATGCTCAATAGTATCCTATGCTCACTAACTACTGCTTTTATTTTTTTTCCGAAGCCTTGATCAATTCCAATCACATATTTCAACTTTAGGTACAATATCGTTATTTACCGATAGTCCGACTAATACATCAGCCTTCATCAACTGATTCAAGGTGATGACCCTTGGAAAAATCAACTGTGGTCAATCTTATTATTGACACTCAAACAGTTGTGTGCTTTAAGGAACCTGGGGGCATAACTCAGACTTAGATTGGCGAAGGCTTCGAGCCTGGGAATGTGTTAGTCTCGTCTGCATTGCTGACGTCACGCTGAGCAGATGATGAGAACTGGGGGCTACAACATGTTGTGTGTTGGGTAACTAGAAGTACAGTTTTGCGTGTAATTAAATAGGCTTGAATATAGAAGCAATGGAGATTATTTTTTATTAAACTTATACCTTATTACATAATATCATTTTTGTGATAAACCTAAAGCGAGCTCAAATAGTTTATTAACTTCATATTCATAGAATAATCTGATAAATTGAAGTTGAAACAATTCAAATTGCTGATAACAGCGTGTTGTTGCGAATATCATGTCTTAGATTTAAAGGGGGGTTAACTAGATTTACTCCTAGGATTGGCCCTACTGTGTGTGCAAGAATGAAGCTTTCAAATGGCTTCTTCATGATCAATTATTTGATATTGCAAAATTTGTATCTGAAATGATTCTCGTAATCGACTTAATCACAAGTACAATAAAAGAATACTGAGACATGATAAAAATCCCTTGCCTTCTCTACAACGATTCTTTTCTATTGCCTCAGTGATATATCTTTCTTTGGAAGTTAGCGAAAACGCTGCTCAAAGAGTATAGAGACCGTTTACCGTCTATTGATATTCAAAAGGACGTTTGATATTAAAATAGGTATATTAATGCATGGATCAAAAAGTTTTGCTTTAATATTGAAACTTTCTTATCACAGTGCAAACTTTTGGAGTTTTTTCAAAGCCCTAAAATATCAGATATCACCAGGGATTGAATCGTGGCTTTTTCGCTTATGGTGAAGGCATGAGCGTTCAAATATAAACCCTTGTTTAAGAAAGGCCATACCTCTAAGGTGGTTGTTCCATCGAGTCTTTCGATAGTTATGTACCGTAATCCCACTAAAATTTTCAATTTCTTAACAACCCGAACTCGTTCAAACAGTTTTTTATCAATGTCGTTGTATGAATTAGTTAATATGTCCAAAATTAGTGTGCAGGCTCATAAAACAAGATAATCAGTATCGAAGTCATCAAATTACATAACTAAAGATAGACTCAAAATATGGTCCTTAAGATACTCCTATATATATGATAATTTGAAAGATTAATTAAGTTTCCACTGAAAACTTCACAACTGCTTCACCGTTTGGAAAACTTAAATAAGTTTCCCAACAAGGGTGAAACTAGTAAAAAACAACCTTGTTTTTCTACTCTAATACTAGGATCGAATTTTCTTAGACAATGCGAACTCAACTACAGCTTAAATAAGGAAACATCCTTTTCTTGTTTTTACATAGTTGATTAACAAACTAGAAAAATGGTTGTTTGATTTCTCGTCGACCTTCAGTCAGATGTAAAGTTGTAATAGCCATTTTTATATGGATAGCGTACGTTTACTCCATTCCGTAGACATTTATTAGGGCCAATTTACGTGACAAATATTAAAATAAACCATCCTTATACTCACGTAAAAGCCACTTTTGTGCCAATTTGTGAATCGAGCATGTAAAACAAATTCGAAAGTAAAAACAATTATTTATATACACCTATTCTGAATATAAAACTTAACCATTTTTTGAGAAATCTTGTAATTTAAATGGTCATAGACGTTTAATCTAGAAATATAAGTTATGAAAAACTATGCAAGAATTCCGATTTTTCCATCTATGCTAATTGAATTTAATACTGGTCATCTTTCATGATTGTTTAATCAATTAATGTGAAACGCAACCCAGTATTAGACTCCGTGAAACAATCGCTAGGAAAAATGGCACTTTTAGGATTCAAAGCAAGGATGGGGCCACAATTGTGCCTAACATGGTAGATTAAGGCTCTAAATCAGATCGATATCCGAATTTCGTCGTTAGTCATTATATCGAGAGTTCTCAAGCAAAGCAAAGACAGATTTCAAGAATTTGTAAATGCTTTTATTAGTGGATTTATGTTATATTTTCACTAGGAATAATACAGCAGTGCTTCAGTACTGCTTGTTTAATGACACAAAATCGTCTTCATGAGTACTAAACAGTGGCCAATCTTGCATACAGCAGTGATGTTCCTAGCTAGAGGAAACTTTTTCGTAAATAAACCATTATAACTGAAAAGCTTTTTTCGATTTTTAGGAAATGTTTAGAGAAACCTGTAATGGAGGCTGTGCAGGGAATAAGTGCAACAGAATTGGATCACTTGTGGCGAAAATAATGCCTTGGTAAATAATGTGTCTCAGATTAATAAACGCCACTTATTTCAGAAAAAAAACTTGCATTAGGGGTTTATTTATTTAAGAGATCTTTAATTTATGATAATAATATATTTGACCATTATAAAGACTACCGAATACTGATTTGTGCTCTTCTAATCCATTCCCTTATAATTTTTGCACTTCTAAATACTAAAGAAGGGCAAAATTTGAAGCTTAGTTTACTGGCATATCCATCCAACGAGGAATGATTATTACATTGCTGCATCCTCAAAAAGCTGAAGGAAAATTGTATACTGGGAAGGATATATTTACTTTTTGACAAAATATCGCACTTATAAAAGCACAAAATTCACGAGGACCTTTGCTAAAACAAAATAATGAATTTATTCTTAAATTGTGGTTTATGAACGCTGTTCATTAACCCAAAGCTCTGAATTTGGATTCTAAATAAAACATTTTTATTTATAATGACGAGACGGTTTTTTAATTATTAAGTGCCGCGTAGCTGTAAAATATAAATGCTAATTTTATTTAATTCTGTTTGATGATATATTTGAGGGCTTTTTTAAGTTTAACTGATTTAAAATGAGTAGATGAAGTCACTTTAGTATAGCCTAATTATAGATCTCTCTAAAATAGCAATACGCTTATTCAGTACCGTTTGGTACATTTAGGGTAAACCAAGTTTAAGATTGTTTTTGCCGAAAACTTTTCTTAAATAATAGCACAGTTTGATTAATAGTGCGGACAAATTAATAGGTACCAAGGCGATTTTTAAGGCAACCAGATAATAATCAAATTTCAATACTAGGTACCGAGGTAATGGTCACGGTTGTTCGAGTGGATTCCTGGGTTTTCTTTTAACAATACAGTAAACCAGCGAATTTGTTAGGGATTACCCAAGTTATCCCTCTTCAGTTATGGAAGTAATGAATCAGTCGCTTTAATAATTGAAGGGTCTGAGTCGACGCTTGCTTAAGTTTGCACTGTTTTAATGTTGACAATAATTGCCAAGCTGATAAAAGCGGTCGAAGCCATCATATTGAGATGGATTAAGCCCCTCGTAAGAGACATTATAAAAGTCCATTTTGCGGTGTAATTTGGAATCCGCCTAGTATTATCTGGGTTAACAAAATCATGAGTGCTAAGATAATTGAAGAAACAATTACTGGGTAGAATTTATTATTTAGCATGAGAAAATGTCTGTTCAACTTACAGCCATTCGCATCCTCCTCACAATGTTCCAGTATGATTTCAGTTAGTTCAACAAGCGGTTGGATTTAATCGTGCAGATTGAAATAGTTTCAATTCTGTGTGTTACAGATTTTCTACTGAAGAATGTAAGGATGCTTTGTTTTGTTTATTTAATAGTAAAGATGTTACCGAAAATTCAGATTTTAGCTATTAATTGGCTTTTGAAGTAAACCTGGAGGCTTGGAAAAGTAGGAAAATTAAAAATTGTAATTGAAATTGTATCAACATCTTTGCCGGTTAATACTTTTGGATCAAAAGAGCAAACGAGTATATATGTAATACTATAATAGAGAAAAGTTTAACAGTTCTGTGACTCGGAATTCATGCCAGAAATTTAAACAAACTTATGATATGTTGCAAACAGGATTTAAAACTGTCCATACTACTACATTTCATTTTCTAATGAGTCACCAGAAACAGTCCCGGCATGGCCTATCTTCTAATTTGAGACAAAGATCTGCTTGACCAAACAATGGTAAGTGACAGACTGATATTGGTCACCTTCGTGAACTACTGCTTCGGTATGCTAACTTCGTTTGATTGAGGTGAGTCTGCAGTGAGACTCATTGGACTTATTTCGCTTGATGCAAGATTCAACGTCATTTAATCGTGTTCCGAGTCCCAATCTTCCCAAAATGAGTAATTCCTCAGAGAAAAACACTTTTTGTAGAGTAAAAGTCGAACATTGTCATGAAAATAGTAAAACATATTTACAGAAATTTCAGGAATAAAGCAAGTTTTTTGTAAAAAAAGGTTAGTAGTTGCTGTGAAGTGACCTGATTGACCGGCACAGTGGCTCAAATTTTGTTTGGTTTAAAAGCGACGAGTCCCCACTTTAGGGATAGTTGTCACCGTGTTTTGTACAAATCAATTTCTCCTTAGCTTTCATCGTTGCAGTCTAGAAGTAGGTTGCTTGAGTCTGAGGTGTCACATGACGATCCATTACTCTCTAAAGACATTGTATCGTCGATGTCTTCTTCACTTGCATCGCTGGCACTAACGTTTTCTTCTTCTTCGGAGATAGAACCTCTTGAAACTGTATCAAGATCCATAAATTCATCCAGCTTCTAATAAAATAGATTTTCTAACACGTAATTGATCTCTTTGTCATTTATTCCTTTACGATTGAAAAATGGCAGTAAAGTTGATCCTTCGATGTCGGCTCCTCCTATCATTGCGAAGCAGAATTCACCAGGCGTTCGATTGTTCACCCACTAATAGGGAACGCACATACATTCATACATGAATACGAATTTTCTGAAATTCTTAATCACAAAGTACCACGAAAGAAACGAAGATATCGTTACAATGGCGGGGCATTTGCTCATTTTTTTCAGGACCTACCAGTCACGGATTAATGATAAAAATGACGACTACTTATCGAGAATGACCCATTTCGTGCAAGTTGTATGATTCACTTGCAATGCTATGAATTATAAAAGACCTGCGTTCTTTTATACTCAAGATTAAACTGTTTCTTAAGGCTTAAATTAACGCCACAATGATCTTGTTTAAAATAAAATTAAGAATTGTAAGGCACTTACCGTTGAATAGTGACATATTAAAAAAGCAAAAACGAAATAATACCAGCTAATAATCTCTATTTATAGTCATCTGAATGGAGTTTGATTAAATTCGTTGCAAATAATCACTACTAGCTTAGCTGAGTGCTATTGAAGTTGCCTTAATCACGATTAGAGAAACGATCACTTGAGAAGATTAACAGTTTTGAAGTTGAAATTCTGGAATTCACTGATTGTTAAAAAATCTAAAATTTTTTGTTTCAAGTGGCATGTTATTTTGGGCTAAATAATTTCAAAGCATCGCGTTTTCTTATATGACAAAGTTCAAAAGCCTCAAACGTAGTAAAGAATATGAGAAAAGTAAAATTTCTTAATTTTTTAAAGTAAAAATGAGGTGTTGTATTAGTTTTCGCTTCTGCTTAAAATAGTAAATCTCACCAGCTTCTGTTCTACAAAGCATCGTCTTGGACTGAATTGATTAATACAAAATATCACTCAAAATTTGAAATATATAATTATTTCAAATATAAGCGGGGTATGTATATTGGGTTTTATCTAAGAGAAAGGCCTAACAAGGTCACAAAGAAATCTTGACTAGCATTAAATTCATTGTCAAAAGCTTATGAATTTAATGAGCATATAAGAACACAGGAATGTTTGTTTGCGAACTTTTCATCTAGATATTGCGTGGGAAGACGCTCTAGTGTGCTAATAAGTCAAAATCCCATTAATAAATCTACATTTGATACAAAATACAATGCACACGTCGCCGCTGAAGAGTACCTGGATACTGTGCATAAGTAGAAATTTCTACCATCTACAAAATTTTGGTTGTCAAATCTCGAAACAACTGCCTCTATAAGGTTACCATTCTCGCTTTTTCAGCTCAAAAGCTTATTAATTGAGCAGTTTTGAGGTGGAATTATCACTGGGATATATCTGAGAGACTAGTTAACATTGAACTATTAAAATATATACGATACTTTAACCTCCTAAGATACCCTTTCAAAACAATAGGACTTTGTATTTGTCAAAATATGGTCTCTAATTAAACTAGCTCTACAAGACTAACTGGTGAACTAATACCAACGTTATACTCTGTGTTTATTTAGTTCATATATGCGAAAGTCATAAAATAAACGAAGAACATAGCAAAGTTCCGATGATTTAAGACAAATTTTTTGGGAAATGAGAGCATCGGTTTTTTTCCATTCAGATTCGTTCAGGACGCGAACTTATGAGAGGTGGAATAGCTTTAATGGTACTTGCCTTTGCGTATAACCCCTGTCCTTTGTTATAAGAACTAGACCAGAGCTCTGTAAGTCATTTAACAGATGACGGGCTTTGTAAGCAGTTAAGTAAAACTGTCCTTCGAATTCTCGAATCATTCAAAAACAGCATTTCCACCCCACAAAAACCTTATTGCCTTGCCAAGGAGAATCATCTAAACCTCTAGGTAACATGAATATTTATCTACTGATTAAACACTCTCAATGTGCACAGTTGTGGCTAATCTTCTTCCACGGATCTTAAAATACACCGTAAATGCATTAAAGCAATTTCATTTCTTAAAACGGGCGTATTCCTATAGAAGGCTACTTATAATTCCCAAAAAATTCCAATTTATTCTAAACAATTACTCATTGTTTAAATCTTTTTTTTGAAGTTTTTGTACATTCGGCCTTGTGATACAAACAAGGTTTAAATGACAAGAGGTCACTAACTAGTCAAAGCATCGAGGCATTTTACTCAAGCTCCGTGCAAAATGAAACACTGTAACACGATAATCTGCTACCGAAATAGTGTCTGAGTTAAAAAGTCCACTTACTCTTAGATAAATCACCTTCATTTTCAAAAGAGCGTCATCAAATGGGCTACCCACGATAAGGGACCACACATTGCATTTCCCAGTAAGTGGGGAATTTCGCTTTCAACAGTAATCATTTTAGACATTGAAAACGTCATACGTTTTACTTTCACTGCAAACCGGCATTAGAGCATTTGTTTTTGCAAGCCCAAATGAAGTAGTGTGCTGGGTTACCCCCGAAAATGAACGCAGATCTGTTGTCTGTCACAATGAAATAAGGGGAGTCACTATAAACGAAAAGGTTAATTCAGGCATATGCCATCGCTTTCACCAGTGGCTTAATCGCTCATAGAATCTGATGGTTCCCCATGTAGTATATCGTGATTACCTGTGAAAACCCCATAAGAGTGATCGATTACATAGGATTAGCGAATGTCTTGGTGCAGAATGTCACACCAGTAGCGGGCGGTCCTTTGGCTCTCTCGGAGAGATTGGGGTCCCGCGTGGCCTTTGTGCAACGAAATGAGAAGGGATGCGTCTTCCACTTCGACCCCTTCAGCGAATCGGTGAGTTGACTTGATACCTCAACTTAAATATCATTGTTTGCTACCTCTATAACATCAGAAAGAGCCATAAATATTCTTCAAAATGAACTAGCATGACAATTAGTGAAACGATACAATCATGCTAAACTGGAGGCAAAGCAAAGGCAATTTAGAGGCAAAGTTAAAGATCAGGCCATCTCTGATAACCTGAATAAACGTCTACACATGCATCGATGATTCGCCCAAGCAGGGCTGACTTGACATATGGTAAGCTAAATGTGTATATGCTTCATCGCCAGAAACAATAAATTTACGTTTTATGAATTTCGCACGAGTCCTCGCAATGGAACACTAATTTACTAGCCCGTAGCATGTTTAATTTTATCGCTATTGCAGAAAGTGGTTTGTTTCAAAACGCACCAGCACTAATTCGTGACAATACAGCTGAACGCTAGTGGAGAAAATAGATGTCTTTTGCGTGTTTCCAAGTAGGTCGCGCATTTTATGGGATATTAGTTTCTATAATTTCATTTTTCTCAAACGTTGAAGCAAGGAACACTAAGAAATAAGGTGGTAAATTGAAGTCTTTTAAAATTTAGAATTAAACACGATTAACTTGTCTCATTAAACTTGACCAATTCTCCTTTTCCGTTTTTTTGAAGTGGAGTATTGGTCAACCCGCTAAGTTTCTCCCCCGAAGACTGCTTTTTGGCAGTAACCACCAACTCGGACATTGTCCAAATCTTTAACCCTCACACACAGAGTATTAGCCAGAAATCCGTATTAACTTTGGAGAAAAGGAATAATTCGGAAACAAAGGACTTGGGAGAATCGTCATGCGATTTGTCGACTTTGAGTTGGGATCTCACTTCGAGTGCTCCCCGCTGGATTGGAAGAACTGAAACATCTACCATCTCCGCTGCCGGGAACTCGCTGCCTGAACTGAGTGGCATCAACAACAGTAACGAGGGCTGCCACCCTATTACCGGAAGCGGTGAGGAACGGTGTCTGTGTGATCGCTTGGGCGTAGAAGCGAGGAGCTCGATTCTGCGCATCGACGCTACAATCACCGAGGCGCGCGCGTTCGCCTTTGCCCACACCGCCACCTCGTCCGCTCCTGCCTTAGGCGACTTGAAACAAGTTCTGTTCTGCAGGTGATTTTGATACCCTAAAATCCATACCGAATATCCACTTTTTTAAATTTTCACTGCTTTGTAGATCAGGAAAGCATGAGTAGTTGCTATGTTTGATGGGAAGTAAGAGTTTCTGCAAATTTTCTTTTAATCCAGTCATCGGAGGAAGAATGACTTTGAATGAGGTGAGTTGAGATTCTGTTGTCGCAAGTTGTCGTTGCATGTGCGAACAGGACTACGATGATTGTCCTTCTTTTAAGGTCGCCAGGAGTTCTACCATCTCCGAAAAAGACGGAAGAATCCAAATCCTACACACAGAGTTAGAGAGAATCACCCACGGATGCATTCAAACTTCTTTATGTGATTTCTTACATGTTTTCTTAGAAATCCAATGTAAAAATCAAATTTTCTAGCTAAAAATGCAACTCTTTTATACCGGTTTCGTTAATTAGTTTTCTGGAAATATGGTTTATTCCTTTTAGCTTTACATGCGCTGCAACTATGCATTTCTAAAAACGCTTTCATTTTTACTTCTTTTAGCAAAAAATATAAATTTTCGTTGACCCAACGATTTTGTGGATCAACGGCTTTTGGCATTAATGTACCATAATAAAATGCATTCTTACTAGAACGTTTAAAATATTCTTGGCAATCAAAGGATTGAAGCCGTACTTATTCCAGTTTAAATACATTTTAAGCATATTACACCTTATTTAATGGACTTAAGAATTGTTCTCTACTTGCTTTCCCAGAAATAGTCTAAAATAAGTAAAAATGATGAATAAATTTAAGATTAAAATCCTGCATGATTCCCCACACTCTCCTGATTGTTCCCCCTTATTCAAATTGAACGTATTCATGATGTGTATTATTTTAAATATGAACTTTTACAGAGCTGAGAAATGAATTGAACTACATCTACTATAATCCATTTAACGGAAAATCGACAAAAAATCAAGGGAATTGAATCTATTGTGCCACATTAGGCTAGATCATTTAAGAAAGCGTCTCATCTTGATTACATTCTACGCTTTCACATGCGCAAAAGTTAGACTTCCTTTCAAACTGGCTTTACGAGCTTAATGTAAAAAGTGACTCTTAAGCCTTTTGCCTTAAAATATCCAGAAAAATAGTTAAGTATCGTTTTAATGGGGAAATTCGGAGCTGCATTCACTTAGATTTCCTATCTGTTTCCATTTACTAACAGTATAAGCTAATCGAACATGATATATTGCATTGGCAATAATACAAAAATGTACAACCTTCTATATCAAGTGTTGTAAGAGCTGTCGCAATTTACTACCACGGTGTCTCTTTCATTGGGAGTAGGGTACAGGTCCCACTTAGAACCTCGGAAATTTCCGTCAATATTTCTGAGTACGAGGGACATTTGAATTTCTGCCTGTCGATTACATGGACTTCTAGAGCCTCTTTCCTTTCCGGGCCCAATTTCAGGCCGATGGAAATTCAAAACCGCAGTTCGCTTAGAATGGCATCAGGTGGACTCACGCCGGAGTCCTTCGCGACAAAGATGGTGCAGGAGCTCCGAAAAGCCCCCACTAGTGCCAACAAGTCGTGCTCCTTCAGGATCTTCCGTGTCTCCGGACGGAAGAATATGAACATGAGGTCTGAGAGGGCCATCCTCCACGATATGCGGAACCGCCTCACGTCCCCTATCTCAGACAGCAATTTCACGTGATCCTGGTCGATGAGTACTCCGTCTGACTTCCGCTGGAATCTGAGGATGTTCCCACCCAACTTCTCGATATACCTAAGAACTCGACTGTCATTCGAGGCTTTCGCATTCAACATCTGGAAGTCTGCTATTAAACGGGCTTCAATGGGTGATGTAGATTGCTTCTTGTTTCCAGACGAAGGTATCTTATCAGGAGCGGTTTGTTGAGGTACGCAGTCGTCATGCTGCAGTAAGGTCGTGAATGTGAGCTTAAACTTGCTTTGCGCTAGAATCCTAATTGCGCCAATGCCAAGGCAATTACGATTTTTTAGTCGATAGGATATATCCTTTGTTCTCTTGATTTTGGCCTGGAATTGTGGCAACTTGTCGAGGGCCTCAACAAGCCGTTCCATTGCTGAGATTTCCAGATGGTCAACTATGCGAAGGACTACGTCCGTAGAGAAAAATTTTACCCCACCATTGTATGCTTTGTTCTTTGGTGCCAAATTCAAATCAGGTTCATTTACCTGGATATTTAATAATGACTTCAATGAAATACTTTAACAGCAGTGAATTGATAACATCAGAATGACTATGAACCTACCATTCTCTCTTTCAATAGGAATGCTTATGGAATAGGCTAATTTAAATGACTGATCAGTGCTTTAATGTAATTAGGAAAGTTTTACAAAGCTCATTCGTGAATTCGGATTAATGGTCACAAATTCGTTCGTCCTTTCTCAGGTTTCTATAAACATATTTTAGTATTTCTATGACATTAGCCTACCTATCTTACTACGATAAATGCTGAAGTGGTCTTTTTTATCAATATTTAACGCCTGCAACTGTTCAACATGCTTTGAAGGGAATTAGTTTCGAAAAAATATCTAAAGCTTTATCTCAGACAACTATTACATCAAATTCAAAGTACGTCACTTCTTGTGTTAGAGAATTTCATTTGTGAGAAGGTCTGTAAGAAAGCTGCTTAATACACAACAGTATTTTGAGTGCTGAAGTAGGAAAACCCTACCTTCTCATTTATAGGAACCGCTCTTCACCTGTGATAAAGGGAGAAATCGCAGGTCAAAGCAGCGCTCATGGCAATACTGCCACATTGAAGCAAATTAAATTTTTGCCCTCTGAGAGTCACACCATCATTACTCGGGGGGCCATAGCCTTTACGAGATGGGGCCTACTATTTGGACTCTGTTAGACTAGCTGAATGCTTCACCGCGGCATATCCAGTGCGACGAAACTTCAGAAATTCAGGCATTTCAAGCTCTTGATAACAAATTACTCTACTTTTTCATCAATCCATGGGCTAAATGCGTAGGAATGATTTAAAAAAACAAACTCATTGAAGTTTATGCATACTCACAGGGTCAAGAATGGCAATGGGTTTCGACCAACTTAGTGCTTCAACTCCTTTTTCTCAGTTTCTCATGTAGGAGGAGGAAATGAAAGGAGAATTAAATTAATCCTTCAGTTCCATGAAAAGCTGCAAATAGCTCCGGATGTAATTGAAGAACCAAAATTCTGCTAGTCTTGTCGATATGTGAATCGCTACTCTGTCAATGTAAAGGAACGGCATGTGCTGACGAATGTACCGTTAAGGAAATAGTGGTCTGTAAAGGTACCTTTTATTGGAAACTGCTGCTCAGGCATTCTCTCATAAAACTGAATCCTATCTAAGACTACGTCTTTCAGAAATCAATTGTTAAAGGATGATAAACTTTTGGTGTGAAATTTCAATGAACGAGATGTTTAAGTAGAAATACTCTATGTTATATATAGCTAAAATGCATTGTTGTAATGGACATCATCATAAACCATGAACAATCTTTACAAACATCGCCTTTTTCAATTTATCACCTTTGCCTGAAAGCTGTTTTCAGGCTATTAGCAAAGTCACCTCAAGTCGATCCGTATTTGTGTGGGCCTTGCAAATGAACATTTTCCCTCTGCTTAAAAATTCAGTGGCCAGAGTTGGATAGATTCTACGGAGCCTAACAGAAAAAGTCAGAATGCCATTATGCATTCACATCCTTAAGAAAATGGAAAGCCAGATAAAGTTGCAAGGTTTCTTTCAGCTAATAGACAAATCGTCTCATTTTGTTCTGATGAATTTGAGAACTGAAAAATTCTATGTAAACGAAGTGTTGTATTGAATATAACAAATAAATTACGTTAAGGCATTCGAGACGGAAAAAGTTAGGATACTGATCTCTGCGTAACTTGATTGCTTTTACTGCAACAGTTTAAGGTGAATAAAAAGAAAGGAACCTTGATATCACCGATTCTTATTATTGGGAATTTCTTTACAAATTCTAAATTCCTAGACATCCTTTCTTAAAAGCTAACACCAGTTTACTGGCGTTTTCATGAGAACTGGAAAACTGCCAGAAACTCAGAGTAGCTCTGTTATTGTGATTACAATCTGCAATGAAATATGGCTCAAGTTTTCTAGAAAAATCTAGTTAACAGGAATACAAAAGTTAAAATCATTATTTGTTAATTAATTTTGTTCTTCCTAATATATCTTGGCATCAAATAATATATTCATTTATTTACATCTCATAGAATAATTTAGTCAATTAGAAACGGATTTCTTGATTTCTTGGGAAAAGACAGAATACTGTTACTTATCTTCAAGCTTCCTGATGTATCTTCTAGAAATGCAAGTTTATTTTATTCTAGTAATTAGAATCACCCTGGTAGGATCTCTTTATAACCTGTTTAAATTATCTTATTCTATCCCTAAGAAAGTAGGGGGTTAGTTATTTAGAAATGATATATATTCTAAAAACGTTAATATTTTTTGTGATTTCAATAAGAAACTAATCATTGTATAGCTCGTGGAATTGTCTTCCTGCATGGAAGAATTATTTTACCAAATAAAAAGAACTTCTAATGAGCATTTTGCGAGAAAATAGAAATATGAAATTTCAGATAAATATACTGAAAGCTTATCACAAATGCAGGCGTGAAAAGATCAAAGTAAAACTCACCTAAACTGCGTTTTAGTCACTGATTTGCTCCTAAGGGCGAGCAGAGTGGCTTTGTGAGTCTTTAATAACAACCAAGTTGTTAAGTCCCCGTGCATGTTGTACTGCCCTTTTGTGGAATGCGAGCAACGGGTTGTAGCTAGCGGTGTGTGCAGCATGAGCCATTTTCAGTGGTGAAACATTAAGACGGCAATAGAGATGGCGTATTAGGTTGGTCGCATCCTAGAATTGAACTCCGTACCGTGCGTATGTGCTAGCCAGTGGTTAAGTTTCGGGTGCTAGTTTGTTTCTCATTCGGATTGGAAGAGGTGGTAAATCGTTGGACGGGTACCTGAAAGCAATAAAATATACTTCAGACAGAGGGACCGCATCTTATCACATACAACAGCAGCATAATAACTGCGTTGATCTTAAGAGCAAAACAGCCGAGCTCCGCCACTTAATGCAACCTACTGTATGCATGTTACTAATCGGCGGCATGATATCATATGAGAACTATCAAATACCAAAACATGTAAGGCTTTTTACATCGATAACTGGTTTCAATAGCTGTATTTACCCTAAAGTTCACTGACGCTTTTAGGTAGGTAGTGTCCTGCAATTACATATTGTAAGTAATTTGTGCAAATTTTTGTATTTGCACTATGCTTGACCTGTCTTGGTTCACTTCCGCTCAGTATTTTTGGGAATTCACACGAGAATAGCTTTCTTTTTGCGGGCCAACATTAAGCACTCATTCCTGGCAGCGAACTTAATATCGTGAGCATGCTTCAAACATTGATTAGGGTTCGAGTACTAGGCTGATTCTCCTTGAGATGATAGAGAACTCAGACGATCTGAGCTTGAAGTTGTGAAAGGTGGTAGGGCTGGACATGGAGCGGTTGACTCTCGCTAGACGAACAGAGTACAGGTGGCGGAATCCATCTCCTTCCTCGACAATGTATCCTCTTTCTTGTGAAAGTAAATGTGAACGCAAATGTGTGCCGTCGTAATGGTCGATGTTTGTCAATGCGAATCCGCCACCTCTCTTGTGCCCCAATGTCGGTTATGTAACTCGGTTTTGTTTGGTCTCTGATCGAGTCGGAGCTTTTCGTCGATTTACCTTACAATGTATGTATCATTCAAACATTTCATTCCAGTCAATATATCATAAATACATGTTTGTCAAATAGGCTCTCAACGCAGTTTACAGCGGTAATCATCAAACGAAAGTGGGTTAAGATGTATTTTATTCATTCTGGTTTCTTAAGAGCGCTAGGTGAGGGAGTTGGATGCACAAAGCACTCTCTAGGAACATAAGAATGCCTTCAAAGGCACTCAAATATACTCAAAGACCCCAGATGGATGGATAACTTTGATTGATCGCCGAAGTAACTGAAAAGGCATCAAAACAATACCAAAACCGATCGAATCAATCACTTATCTATGCGAAATCGCCAAGACGGTACACATTGAAGGGGCAATATTTTTATACTAAGTGATTTTCTTTATGTAAAATGTACTTTCGAAGATTTAGGAGAATACATGCATAAACCTCCTCAAACCCGGGAAATACAGAAGCGTTTTTAAGGAGTGCTCTTCAGAGGTTTGTTCTCTAGAAAAAGACCAGTTGTGAAGTGTAGCGCCTGTAACAAACCAGGTACCAACTTCTTTGTGATCATGTATATTCAAATTAATTTAAGTTTGCGCCTACTTAGTTTGGGTTTTAAGATATGCCTGCCTAAGATGACTGTAATTTTTCAAGTTGATTGTGTAATAATTTCCCTCTTTTAAATACGCTCAACTTTAGGCTTGTCTTAGTTTAAAACACAGCAGATTTGGCCACAATATAAAGCAGAAAATTTAAAGAAACGAATATTTTACAAAATTATCAACATATTAGTAATTTAATGGAAATTAAAATAAAACGCCAATAAAGTGATGTCTCTTAGCAAAAATAACAGTGTTTGTCAATTGACTACAACGCCTCTTCTAAAACCTTTGTTAAACTGAACTGTTGCGGATGGGCTGCACCTAGGTTCTCCAAGACAGATTAACTACCCCGTACGAGGTCTCACTCTTATTAGAATCTTGCGTTGAGAGAGAAAAGCACTAAAGCGCTTTTATGAGGAATAAGGTGAGGGCATGACCCAGACTGAGATTTGATTGCCCTGTTGGGCCAGGCTACGGGTCTGGAAGACTGTCCAAAATCGAGTAGTTCACGTCTGAGCAACTGACGTCATGCTGAGTTAAAGATGAAATGAAGGGCCTGGTAAGACCTCCACAATACTTCTCTCCTAGTGAGTTTCTTTTTCCACTGGTAGAAGATATGCTCTATAACCAGTTAGGGTAAAAGTTAGCCAGTCTGGAATTGGAGGTTACGGTGGTAGTAGTTATAAGGACTAGGCAGAATAGTGGTAAGACCTCGTTTTGCTGGTAGAAACATCGCAGTGGATTATGTCGACACAGGCGAGGAGCCTTTCTGTGGATATATTAAAGGCTTATATAATTGGCTTATAACGGATGCAAACAGCGTAATAGTGTTCTTTAATTATATGTGGGAATCGTTCGTGCATTGGTTGATGAAGCTAGTGACCAGCGATCCGATTTAATTGCTTTTGAGTGTGTGTATCGAGGTCCGTGTGCGAACATTTTGAGGAGACTAGTGGCCGTAGATCCTCTTGAGATACGTTTGAGTGTGGCATTTGACGGTTAGAAGATAGTCCACATTGGGTTGAGGGACATGGCAAAGAACCTTGGATTCGTTTGGATTCTGTCTTGTTAATAGGCTGTTTCGAAAATCACCCTCATCCGAGGAAGATACTTAGGGGCTCAACTTGGTAAAGATATCATGAGAGGGGTTTTGGTTTCCCCATATCCAGTGGGAATGACTCGACTGATTAACAGCACTAAGATGCTCTCTAACATGTGCAATCTACTTCGATAGGATTAGATTATCTGTTTGAAGCCTGATGGAAGAAGAGACGACTGGACGAGAGGTTATATGAGAAGCGTGCAGAGCAGACCGATGGATAGGAACGATATTCCCAGCTTCTTCTGTCATGTTCTCACTCAAATACCTCATAACAGTCATTACTCAATAGACTACACTTTCATTAGCTACTGTCTCCCACACACCTTGCGAACCAGCCGAAACCTTTTATTTCGACCCTAAATGTTTATCGAGCGATTCTATTACACAAACAAGTATTTGGAAGTCTGAATAAGTCTCCAGTTCTCAGCCTCGGCTCAGCATAACGTCAGCTTTTCAGGCCCTACCACGTCAATTGACTCCCCCGTCGCCAATCCAAGTCTGAGTTTACACGCTCCTCTTGGACGCGCTAGATTGGATTAGAAAGTACGGCGAATTTAAGGAAATTAATTTTAATGAAAGAAACAGCACAGGTACAATGCACACTTCTCAAATCCATGCTTACAGGTTCGTCTTTGAAGAATTTCTTAGCCTCTTCGAAAGTCCTAGATACCTAAAGAAGAGGATTGAGTGGGGTAACCGACTGATGGCTCTCATCAAGTGTTTACCCATGCTCTTCGATGGCAACTCTATGGAAGAATAACTTGACACTTTGAGTCAGTTAAACAGATATGCTGTGTATGGAAGCAACACTACCATCTCTCTTGTTTATATGAGACAGTGGTGGATTGTTTACATAAACATTTCACGGTAGCGCCTTCCGTTACACGTGTCTCCCATTCCTTATCTGTTTTATCATTGATTTCAAACCCGAATCCTGTGGCTTTGATGTCCTTGGTCAGGTGACTTGCCATTTTGAGAGGGAAGAAATTACTACTAACCCACCCTTGGAGAATCCTCATCAATATAAGAGCAAATTTCTTAAATGAACTCCTGCATTATTACAGCCTCTTGCTATGAGAATTTACAAAAAGCAAGAACTCTCCCAAAATTCCTGCAAAGATAATGACTATTAGATTATAAAGCCATGTATGAGTTCTTTGATTCTTTTATAGTAATCTACTTATTTATATAATATTCCATAGGCACATATTCCTTTAGGATTTCATGAAATAATTTTGCTTTTAATGAAGCTGATTTTTTGCGGAGTGGACTGCAGTTATAGTGTGGCGTACGGCTACCCAATAGGAAGCGCCAAGCACAACAAATCGATTCCAAGTGCAACTCTCCATCAACCAATTACGGAGCGATTCCTGCTTAGTAGAAATCAGATGTAGCCTATTTAGACCCTCATACTCATCCCAAATACACACACACATACTTGCTCCAACGCGCATCTCTGCTCCTTACTATCTTCTCGGTGCGGATACCGAACTGATGGGGTTACTTACTTTAGTGAGATATTTCGTTGTTTGTAGCAATCCGCTACAATAGATTATCTGCACAAAGAGCCTTCCTCGAATGATTCAAATGGAACTTCATCTTACAAAACTAAATTTTACCATACTTATTTTGTACGGCCTAATAATTTTAATTCTTGTACTCAATCAAACTTCCTGTGTGAACTTAGAAGCACATGGAATGTATCTGATAAAAATATGATGAGTTTCAGTATATACAACATTTTCGAATTGACACCTTGCTTTAAAAAATTGAAAAATATTCCAAGTTGAAAATGGATAAGTAATAGAGTAAGAAATCCGGTTTGAATACTTACTTAAAAATTCTTTTACCTTAATTTCGATGCTTTTATTAATATTATTGAAATTTCAGTGTAAATTTCGATTTGAGTATTAATGAACTGCCCCGGGGTTAGGAGACTTGTGTGTTGTAGAGCCATCCAAGCGAGTCGTTTATCGCTCTACCAACAACTCTTCAGCAGAATGCAACAAATCCGACTTTATAAATCTTCAACTGGACGCATTTGATGAGTGAAGGTGTGTGAAGTACAGTATCAAAAAGGCATACAAATGCACTGAGACAGATTCATCAATACTAGGGCCTTTTCTACAAAAGCCTACAACGACACTTATTTTGTCTTAATTTAGAGAAACAGAGTGACTATATGGGGCAAAACCTTATCCATATGATTTCTTTTCTGGCGGGCGTGAATTACCCTTAGATTAGTGCTAAGACCAAGCAATATAATTTAAATCGATTTTGCCTTTGACGTTTCAGTGTCCACACGCCATTCTTGTCTTCTTTGGATTTCATTCCATTATTTGGATTTCGAATTTAGCTTAGTGAACCTTAAAATTGATTAATTTTGTTTGTTTAAATACAATTGAACATAAAGGAAAAGACTTTTATTTTTGATGATATACAAGAATGTTGATGACCAAATTGTGGTATTGATCAAGAATTCTTCACTTACTTTTTTCCAGTTTTGAATGATTGTCCTTTCCATGAAGAAGACAGAAACATATTTGGCACTTTCTTTACGGAATGTCAAAGCACTTTTCCAAGAAACCATCACTGTATTAATGGACCAAGTAACCAAAGAGATGCAGGATCTGATGCCCATTGACAAGACTCTAATTCATTCTGCTTTCGAGCTGTTGTTATCAATAAATATTTGTAAACACCATAGGCAAAACACAGTTCCCGTACAGCTCAATTTTGATCCAATGCATTCAAAATAAGTCAATTAAAGATGGCGAATTTCACCAAATATTTATATTTTTGTTCGATTTTTCATTGATATCAGCTGAAATCCCCTATTTAACATTGATAAAATGAGCGGTTTTTTAACAGTACGCATTCAACCCTTCAAATCAAAATTAAATTAACTTCCATATAATTATGCTGTATAAATACTTGTTGCTTTGGCTGCTACTGCATATAATGTATTATGGAAATTATAATTGCTTTTATAATTTTAATTGATGATTCGCCTGAAAATATGTTTTTAAATAACTATAAATAGTTTATATGTATAAAGATTAAAGCTTGATAGAAGCAAACATTTCTTTATTAAATCCGGTCCTTCGAATTGACCGGAAAAGTTGTAATAATCTTCTTTGATAGTCCGACGAATCCTCCCATAAAAATAGCTCATTTGACAATATGTCAAAAGAACCATAACCAAAGGCATATGAAAGGTCATAATTTTTAGTAAAGTTGAGTAAAATTGAACAGAAAACATTGAGTCCTTGAAAAATACTAAGGTTCTCATGCTTGCAAAATTTCGCGTTTTAAAAGTAAACTTCAGACATTTCTTAGAAGCCTAGTCATTTAATATTGCAAAAGCATTGACAAGAGTGCTAACTTAACATCAAAAACACCAAGCAGCCTGCGATATTTTATTTGGGCCATTTACATTATGAGGATGAACATGTGTGATTTACTGGTCAGATTTACAAATTCTGATACAAATATAGTTTTGGCAACCATACAAGATTTCAGATTCTTCTAACACTTACACTACCTGACCTCCTTGTTGCTATGGTGGGATTTTTGCCGTAAAGGATTGCACCTGCTTAAGTATTTTGGGTGTTGCAACCAATGTATGACCTACTTTTGGACCCTAGTTTATTAGTAATAGCGTTTAACTTGGAGGGGGTACCTCAAGGGTATGTGAGACCCCTAGGTTGATTCAGGCCCGCTGCCGTATGCTTATGCGTGGTATGTGGGCTGTTTAGCACCGCCTCTGCGGTGTGTTTTTAATATGGTAGTGATGCTTGACTTTCCTTGTGAGCTAAGGCTATCCAGCTTAAGTTGCTTATGCGGCGTCCCTGGATGCCGGGTGCGTCTGACTTTGCTTCCCGGCTTTGGTGCAGGGTTTGAGGTGGTACGATTAATTTTTCACTTGAGGTCGCCCGCTGATCCCCGTGAGCGTAGGTGCGTCGATGCACTGTGTGGCGTCAGGGTTTGTGTTTGTGCCTCGTTGATGGTTTAGCGCGGGAGAGCTCTGGCATCAGTGCCGGCGAGTCGTAGGTGGTGTGCGTCTCGATAGTAACGCACCCTCGGCTCATAAGCTTAACATGGGTAGTCGGCTAACCGCATATACCATCTGTCTACCGTTGAAGGCTCGTTCCTGTGTGGCTTGCCAGCGGCGACCCAGTGTGCCTATTATGTGCTCTGGTAATGTTCTACTGTAGGCTTGCGCACTCAGAGTGCGCCTTCGTGCCGTCTTTACTAGACTGGCTTGTCCTGTATGGAATGAGTGGGCTAGCAGTGTAGCTTGCGGCAGCCGTATGGCTCACTCGTCTGTGCATACGGATAGTACGTGGACGTGGACGGCTACATCGGACGTTGTATGTGTGAACGCTGCACGTGCAGTTCTGGAGAAATGCACCGTATGCTTCAGTAGGACTGTTTGCCTGTGCTGCCCACTCCGCGCGTCGCCTTTGCTCATGCTCTGGCTCTCGGTCCTTCGTGTACTTGCTTGCGTTGTAGCGGATGGTGCTAGCAGGCTGGTTGACTGGGCAGTAGTCCATGTGGGCGTGCAAATTACCCACTCCCAGCACGGAGAGGTGGTGACGAAAAATTACCTACGCGGGACACCTATGAGGCTCCGTAATCGGAATGAGTGGACTCTAAATCCTTTCACGCGAATCAATTGGAGGGCAAGTCTGGTGCCAGCAGCCGCGATAACTCCAGCTCCAATAGCGTATATTATAGTTTCTGCAGTTAAAAAGCTCATAGTTGAATCTCGGCCGAATTTGTTGCCTGTTGGTATTATTGGGCAGCGCTGGGCTGTCGGCGTGTCGTGGTTGTGTATCCGTTCCCTCAAGGGTCCGAAAATGGCTGCGGCCATAGGCAGGCTATTCAATGTGCAGTCGTCCCAAGCTGGCATGGCGAGGATGTAACCTGTAGGCCATGTCTGTGGAGTAACATCCATTTACTTCTGATTATTTCCCATAAGACATACAGTTGGTTCTCAATATATTCATATATAAAATATATATATAAATGCCAAGCGTTTAG
>JAUOZQ010000811.1:0-23075 GCA_030710315.1 Anomotaenia brevis | reverse complement strand
AATGCATAATGCCCCACACACAAAATCAGCTCCTCCTTGTCAAACTGAAAGTATTTTTCTCCACTTATAAATTGGTGGAATTCTGATGACATGGGAGTATTTCATACTACAGGGTTTTGGTCCTCCAAGAGGCCAAGAAAACTGGTCATTCGTTCAGTAAAAGCGAGACACTGTTTGCGGAATTCAGTGGAGGTGGAGACTTCACCCTAATCGAAGATGAAGAAGACGTCGTCCGGTTGAGTTTGGTGATAAGCTTCTTGAAGAAGAAAAGGGCAGATACCAACTCAGGATTTGAGGTTGATTTCAAACATTTCAGGGGTAGGCATCCATTTTCCAGGTCTTCGACTATAGAGGTGATGAACAGTTGTGCGGTTTGAACTAAGATGCTACTTTGGGAAGCTGCTTGTCATCAAACTCAACTTACTTTTCAATCTTCATCTTTATCTCCGCTTCCACTGAATTTCGCAATTCATCTTCTCCAAGGTCTCTCATTCTCGACCTTAGAAAATAACAGATAAATATCTTTCAACTTAAAAAGGTTTATTCCAGACAAAACTTTTGGGATGATCTGATAGTTACCAATGCGATTAACCCACCTTATTGGTCCGACATGACATTCGCCAATTCCAATTAAACGAGTCTCTATTCGATAGATAGGGGTCTTTCCATTCCATATCCTCTCAACATAACGTTCTACAGGTGATTCTGTCAATTATAGATTTTCCAGTCAAGTGTCCGGCGTGACACCACTAATTATAAAGTTATTTGACTAATATAAGTCTATCATAATTGAATTACAGATCGATGATGTGTCATGGTTATAGTTACGTGCAACGTCAACAACGATATTTTAGGTCACACATATTTTAGTTGGTTTGCAATTCCTCACATTTCTTTCTCCTCTTAGTTAGTAATAACCGCATTCCTTTTCAAATTAATGCATTAACGGAACATTTTACCTATTTTCAATATTTAGCCATTAGTTAGGTCAATTTGCAGTTGTTGAAATCTTCCGGTTATAAAAATTCTACTGAGTTGGGTATTCCCTTCACAAGGCTTTTAATAAAGTAGAAGAATTTTTATGGTTTGCTTTGCAAATTATCCGGACCATCGCCACTACCCAGAGCATCATCGCAGTGACCCAAAGTATGATACATTTTCTCCAAGCATTTACCAGCACACTCACAAAGATGGTGATTTTTAACTGTGTTCTTAAATGCGCTATCACAGAGTGTATTTTAAGCTCCAATTAACAGAACCCCACAGGGGGCGGAGTTATCAATGTTTGCGGTCTTAAAGTGGCTGCTCTATCACCCTTGAGCAGATATTCTCAAAAATAAGGTTCCTGAAGACGCATGTTTCACAAACGGCTTTTTCGAGCTAACCTGAGGCAGCTACAAAAACATGTATCTGAATTTCATGCAAGGATATAAAGGAGAACTTCGGACTAAAATCATGTAAATCCGAATTTCAATTAAATAAAACAAACAACCAAATGTAATATCTATTTAAAGTTTCAATAATTACTGATTTTTTTCCTAATTACCTATGAATTCTTTCAATCTATTAGCAAGTTTATTTGTAGCGGATTGCTACAAACAACGAACTATATCACTAAGGTATGTAACCCTATCAGATCGGGATCCGCACCAAGAGATAGTAAAACGGAATGCACGTTAGACCAAGTATGCGTCTGTGTGTGTATGTATTTGGGATGTGAGTATGAGGGTATAAATAGGCTACATCTGATTTCTACTAATCAGTGATCGCTCCGTAATTGGTTGATCGAGAGTTGTAGTCGGATGCGATTAGTTGGTAGCCGTACGCCACATATTAATACATTCATTATTGTGAGATTCTGTTGGTTTTGCTTATTCGAAAACTCACAAATATCGGTTTCAACCTCTTCCTGAGGCGTTGCAAAAGCTCTCTTAAAAATAATTTTTTAGGCGCTACTAAGCGAAAGGTAATCTGAAAGAGCAATTTCGGGAAAATAAGGACAACCAAATTCTACTGTCTTTTCAAGGGGTCCTGATTCTTGCTGCATGGGGTCAGGCTGCATTGTCATAATGGAAAGTCACTCTTTTACGATTCATTAGAACTTGGTAGTTCGAATACTCTACTTTCTGAGTGCAAATTAGAGTGTTAAATGTTCTATTAGGTGGATGCCTAGTTCCCCTTCCTGAACTAGTAAAATATTGTGACTCAAATTATTCTTGGGTGGTACTGCCATGTTAGCAGACTTTTAATTCTATTGTTGTGTGAAATATAAAATAAATCAATTTAAATAGATCAAAAGATAAAAATAATGTTTAGCTCCATTAGACATTATAGAAGACTCTTTCAATTTCATTCCAATTCAAAAAGGCAAAATTAGCAGGAAGTACATTCAACAGTCCTGGCTGGGCACTCATCCTGTGTCCAAACTGCATCAGACGATCATCTTCATCGCAATATGTGAAGTGCCCTTTACTGATTGAACCGTCGAACGCATGTCGTGTCTTTGCCTTTACCTCCTACCTACTTAATAGTTTCCGCACTGCGTCTCGTACTTAAAAACTCCAACTGATCGCCTTATCTTTGATTCAGTTTTATAACTATCCCTTTATTCAATCTAAATTGATATAATTTTTGACAACTATAAGGTGATAGTCATTCCGGAGATGAATGAGGCTTATGACAAGTACGAGATTCAGACGAAGGTGAGCTGGTTCGTCATCCCCTTCTCTACAGCTCTTAAGGGCGATGCCTCAGGTGTATTTCAAGCCATTGCCTGTGTCTTCATCGCCAAACTCGCTCACTTCTACCTCACAGCCGGAACCTACGTTGTCACTACGTACATTCTATCTCCATCCCATCCCGAAAGCTGATAAGGTTGGATTCGGGAGAGCAAGCGAGTTATTTGAGGAATAATAGTTGATCTAGCTTCTGGAATTAAAAATATAAGCGATTATAATCAACAAGTCCGCTTGATGAGCCTATGAAGCAAATAAAACAAATTCCATTGATGGAATTGTTCCCTATTTCATCCTATTATTGTAGCTTAAACAATGAAATCGTTTTCATAGAGCTGGAAAATCTCTAGACCCACTATTCCAGTAACCTAGTGGAGTAACCCAGGATCGATAAAACGTGAAGTTGTTTTCTCCACCAATCATTAGTCTTCTTAACTTCGCTTTTCTAGCCTACTGATTGGTCTTTTACGACCCCACAGTGTTCTTTCATTGAAACGCTTCTTTCTAATAGCTGATTGGATGACCTGGCACTTTTAAAGGGTATGGGCTGATTGAGCTGAAAACGACTGTTTCCTAGATGTTCAGATATACGTCCTAAAAAGGCAGTATTAGGCTAGCGAAATATTAAGTAATGAAGACGAATATCAGCGATTCCTAAAAGCACTCGATCATTCGTGAAGTTGTATTTTGAACTTCCATTATAGCGGGAACATGCAAATTCTATTGCCTGTCAAACGTGTGATGGTGTTTCTACTACCTGTTAGACCATGATTACATATATTTTTGTGGGATTTCATTTTCAGTAGGTATGGGCCATTTAATTTTTTTAAATTCTTGATCTTAAGTTTTTTATTTTTTCTCTCTTCAGGGACCTTTGTCGTTCGGGTTCAGTCGGTTACGGCCACCTCTTCACCGCAGAACTCACCCTCGCCGTGGCAGTGGGTCGAAAAACCGAGGGTAAAGACATGGATGGCGACAAAGCCAACTACGATGAGAGTCTATGGCCAAAGTACAGTGACCACGTGGAGGAGGTGACGGAGGACTCAAAGAAAGCGGAGCATGTCCATTAAAGTGATTGGTCTAAAGCAATCACCCCTCCCTTCCTCATCGATCTTCCCCGATCAAATGCCATTCAGGACTTGAATTTTGAATTTCCATTTTGTGTTCCATTGGTTAGTTGGCCTGGAATTATAACTGTGATTGGTCGAATACTGTTGTCCTCTGAGAAATTTGAATGACTCAAAGAGTACTTGGAAAGGCTTATCCAGTTCCCATTGGCCAATCGTTTTGGCATCTTATTCCAACACTAAAAAATGATCAAACTTAGAAGGAAGTTGTTAGGGATTGGTAGAGACACTGAGTCGACGTGAGAACTCACAGAATTTTTCTAGACGCCGAAGCATGTGACTTGGAAACGCCACTAAAAACACGACTTACTTGAGAGTGATTCAGTGGGCTTCCAGTTAGGCTGTCAGGTCCTTGCCATTTGGGGTGTTACGCTAAGCGGTCGCTGAAGCTGAACGGTTTGAGGTGTTTTGCTTGACAGACGCACCCAGTGACATATGCCTACTATGATATTCCTAGGCCGTTTGCTCTAAGGGAAAACATGCGTGTAGAGATGAAGTCTACCGATAAACAATATATCAACGTGGTCATTTTAAAATCAATAACGCGTTCGCTAAGGTCAAATTGTAACTAAAGAGACTTATCCCTTATTAATAATTTTGTTTCGCAATGACTTTGAACACCCAAAAATTGTGTTTTTTACTATTAATGTAATTGGGTAATATTCGAATGAAAAGCTCCGTGTAGACCAGACGAACAGGGTAGTTAGTAATGATGAACATTCAAATTGTCAGTTGAAGAGGTGGTAAGAAATCTCTGACAAGAAAACCGGCACTTCTTCTGGTCATTCGACAGTCTCATTGAGAATGTATGAGTTTTTCGACTCGTTTGGACAATCTGTCAGCGTCTTTGATCTTAGCACTTTTATTTTTGCCTAGATTGCGCACGTACTTGGATTGATACTTGCTTATAGTAAACTTAGAAGCAACAGGACGAGAAAATGAATCGTTAGAGTTGAAATAGGACTCCAAGGAATCGAGTACATTCCAAATGATACGGTGTAAGTGCTGTGCTAGTGGGGATAGTAACTAAGTAACTTGGACAGGTTTCAGCACTATAATTTTTTCATCTTACATATTATTTTCCAAAAGACTCTACGAAAAATTGACAAAATTCGGTTCATTATTCTGAAAAACTTTCCGAAAATGTTGATGGCGATAATCTTGTGTATTTATCTTTCAATACAAAAATTAATAAAGTCATGAAAACTGTATATTAAGATACCTTCAACTGAGCACTGAAGTAAAGGTTGCGAAGCATTAATAAAACAAATGTATTAAACTAAACATTATGGAAAATGTTGGCTGATGAATTAAACACATTGACCCTATCTCTAAGCTCTGGGGCTTTGACATTGGTTGTGTTAATTGATTTTTTCGTTTGATTTACCATTAGCTACTCACAAAATTTCACGAAACCCCATCAACAGATTTTCAATTTCCAGAGTAATGCGGTATTTTTAATTTACGACAATCATCATAAAAATTCGTTCGCTCAAATAAGCGCCTAATGCTAACCAATGGAGCAATGACCAACTACCACATCATCGACAAACCTTCGTGACAATATCCTTGAGTGACCTCATTCGTGAAGACAATATCCGTTACATAATAGAGTTGAGTAATTGTTTTGATTTCTTTAATGGGTTTAGTTTAGGCTAGTGAGTTTTATCTTAAGGAATTATCTTGGATAGCTACACCGACTAGAATATGAACAAGAGACAAGAGTCAAAGCGAAAAGCACAGAGGCACATTTAACGGTAGATAGAATTGTACAAAATAATGTTCCTTTTCCTACGCTGATAGCAGCAGAGCTCTAGTTAGATCTAGGTATTGAGTTATCCCATCAGTTCTGCCGAAATTTCGATTAAATAAAGCAAATGGAATATTTATTTAAAGATTTAATCACCAGAGTACCTTCACTAATTATCTAGGATTTCATTATATTGATTAAAAAACTTACTAATAACATGAAGTTTGTGAATGAATGAAATTGGAAACGCTATGTTTATAAAAGGATTTCTGGAATAAGTATACATTCGTTATTTGGATTTGGTCTGTGTTGTTTTGCTTCCAGAAACCATTTCTAAAACATCAGTCATATTAAAACTTTAATATCAATTAGTGGTGATTTCTGCAGATTTTTCCTGGGCACACTTAACGTCTCTAGAGATGCGCTAATAGATGATCACAGAGCCCCTGCGTGCAGTCACTGCTGAGGGATTTCTCTCTGTTCACAATGACATCCGAGCCTGTCTATTTTCTTTGTCTTGACTACACCCGATTTCAACCAGCTTTGCTACCGTCTGTTTCTTATCTGAGAGACGGGCAAAATGATTGAAATGTGCTTACACCGGTACTCTAAGATGCATTTGCATGTGAAAGAGATTTTATAATCCTTTTTTTCAAACTAATAGAAGTTCCAAGGGTGCACATTCGATTTTTCGTTAGGGTGGTTCCCTAAACAAAGCTCCACCCTAGCTATGAAACTTAAAAAGGCCAAACTAGCAATCTGCTTTTCAGTTTCGGTTTACACTCGTAATTTAATTGGCTAGATTTTCGGTTGATGATATTTAAGATTGACTGAATAGTGTGGTATCGATTCGGTATTGTTTATTAAGTGGCGCATGACAAACGGCCCACTCTTTCGATTTATCTTTATTTTGGAAATCCGTGCAGAGTGCATAAGGAAAAAGAAAGCTCCGCCGTTTATATAAATTCAAAATAGACAGATTTTTAACCTAACCAAATATGAATTAATCAGAAATAAAATGACCAAGTGTACAAAATTAAATCTAAATGTTACTAAAGAATAAAGTACAATTTGAAATAATTGTAAAACATAATTGACGTTTTTATTTAAGGGCTTGACAAAAGATCCATTTTTGCGAAACAAGTTGGAGAGAGGAGCAGATGCCGTCAAATAGAGATTTCAAATTGATTTTGGACCCCCCAATTTCCAGGTAGAACTTTTCGAATTTTCCCTTTTGAAAATGAAGGCCATTAACAGTTGTGTGATTCGAAAAGGAATCTTATCACCAAACACAACTAGACATCGTCCTGCTCGATCCTCATGTGCGTGGAGGCTGAAGTAATCGCCACCTAGGAAAATCCGCTACACATCTACTGCAACAATCTACTTTCATAAACTCAACCAGTGTTTGTCAGCCGTTTCAGCTGCTCAGTTTGCTTTCCTGATCTCATACAACACCATATGCCTCAAGTAAATCTTGGGTACTTTTAGGTTTGCGGGGTTTGAATCAAGCAATTTTTACTTTTTTGTCCTGCAAAACCAAATTTGATCATTTCAAATGTACTTAAGTTTAAAAAATACTGTTAAAATCCATTGAAAATTTCAAATATTCTTTGAAATTAGATCATTTTAAAATTCATGCGGAATTTATGATGCTATTGTTGTGTCAAAGTAGGATAAAACCGGTTAATGAGCTATTGGTCAATTTCTAAGGACTACCTTCCCAAGAATGCGTCAGAAGTTTTGTAGCCTAAATAAAATTATCGCTGTTAGCACAAGTACATGAAGTTGGCTTTCTAATTAAAGGTAGTGGTTTATGGAAAATATGTGCAGAGTTGGGTGAGAGTTAATTTAAAACGCTGTAATATTACGGCAAATTACTTATCAATTACTTACTTATCAATTATCATTTACAAACAGTGCATTTCCTGCGACATTTCTCTGCAGTTTCTGGTTGTGGGCCTCGTGCGACGTGTTGCATGATGTCTGTGTAGAAGACCTGGATGTCGGCATTGACGGTGGTACTGGTGGTGAGATCGACAGAAACAAGTCTTGTGGGTGATGTTGCATGTTGTGGTTGTGGAGTCTGCGTTTTACGACTGTCATCAGACTACCACGCTTCACTGCGGCTATTTGAGCACTGCTGTCATGTCAATGAAATGCATGGATGAAGAAGTGAGGTAGATCACAGTGCACACATCTCCATCTACCACCATTCTCATTCACGACCAACCCCAAGCCTGTTTCCTACGACCAACGCAATTGTGTCGCAATGTGTGTATAGTGACTTACCCTCCTGAGCAGTTGTAGAAGGATAATTTAGAGCCACCTGCGGGGTTGTAGGTAAACTCTTCCACCAGGCCAAAATTGCATCCGTGGAGGCCTTCGAAGAGCTTCAAATCGTTCATGAAGAACTCCCTTGTTGGATGCAAGAGCTTGCTTCCCTAGACTTGACGCAATTAGCGCTCCGCGTGGTACGACTGCCTGGTTTTCGTGTGGCCAGCTTCCCGAAAGTGGTTGTGGTTGACCTTCATTTGAAGGAATTGCCAATCGTGCCCCTACGCCTTTTTCGGTTCTATGAAGTCGCCACAGTGACTCTTCACCCCCTCACTGCACTCAAATTTCGTAAACCCTAGTTTTGTCGCATCTGAGAATCCATGTATCGAAAAATATTTTTGAAACCGCTCTACTAAAGGCAATCATCTTATACTGGGGCAGATTAGGACGACAACTAAGGGTTTCATTAATGCCCTTAGTTGGTGTCGAAACGCATCGGAGGACTCAAAGGATGCAATCTTGAAGTAACCCTCGTGCTGTTTACGGTCGGTCATTGTTTTGCTTAATGATGACGGAGATAAATAATGCAGGATTTATTCATGTTCGCTATTTGACCTGAACCATTGGGAATTCTGGCTGGCGTTTTAGGACAACGGGCTTTGTTTGAGTTGCGCCGAACTCAAATTGAGTTTGAATTTCCGCACAGTGATTGGGTCGGGGAAGATAGTGGGTCATAATTACTCACCGCCATGAACGATAGGACGTGCATTGTTGGGGCTCTGAAGCACACTTATTATGCTTCTTGGAAGAATTCGAGAAACACCTTTGCTTTAAACTGAATTGAATTTTCGAATTTTTAAAGCACCTTGTGAAATATAAATTTGTAAAGTCAACTAAATTTCCTCCTATTCATACTTATTTGCTTTATTTTTAATGCAGCCACATCTGATGAACAACACCTGAAATATTATACTAATGATATAGGCACTTACACTTTTGAAGGGCTCAATTGTCAATGTTCTTAAGTAGATACTTATATTTACCAAAAGTAAAAAACAGAGCACTTTCGTAAAAGAATACAACAGCACATGAAAATTTCACAGGTATGATTTAAGGATCAGGAAATATTTGTGCAGGTAATTATTGCCGGTTGTCAGTATGTTCGAAATGTTCGTTTCATTCCCATACCATAAATTTCAAAAAGTTGTTTTGGACAAACATGCATGTGTCAAACAATCATTGTTATGGGAGACTAATAAGATGCCTAAATAATTGTACTACATCGATTTTCGCCAAGAGCATGCCAATTACAACGAGATAGGTAACTTATAATATTGATGAGTCAATAAATAATTGGTGAATTTTGTCCAACAAAGAGGGTATGAGTTGATAGAGCTCTCGGAAAATGAGACGCACTGCACAGTTCGAGTTAAACGCCATATCTACAGGAAAACTTCAATCTTGCAATTAACGCGATCAGATTTCATTCAAATCTTCTTCGCTCCGCAATAGTTTAGGTAAAAGTTGGTTCCAGACGCGCTTAATAATTTAAACGAGACTCGAAATATTAAATGACCATTTGTTGAAGAAACATACTATGCTTTTTCAGGATATCAGTTTGTAATATGGTCATAGTCACCTAAAAAGTGCGAACATATTTTCTTCTTTATCTTTAAGACCTGGAGCACTTTATTACGACAAAAAAGTGGCAAAAAATATAGGATTATAAAGAGATTGTATTATTTAATTAGATATTACAGCTGCAGCCCCCTTCTATTAATTCATGGAGACCGTGCGGTGGCTTATTAGAGGTCCGGATCGTGAACTTATTTTATTGTATTGCATTGAGAACAAGCTATTCATTCAACATTAACCAAATATGTGCTATATTAAAGGGAAAACCTGAAGTTTGTTGGAATATCCATATCTGGAAAAGGTGTTCAAGGTCAATAACATGTTCTACTTTATGAATGATATGAACATAAAGTTCCTTGATCAGAAACTGCATTTCACAATAAAAATATAGTGTAATTTGCAATATCACATGTTGGTCTGAAGGCAGATGCTACACCTTGGCTTTGATGCAAATAGTTTTTCCTATTCCAACTTTCTGGTTGAAAAATACATTTCCAAGGCCTTATTTTTTATCATCATTCTATCGTCAAGGGGTTAAACGGACTTGTAATTTTCTTGCTTCACTCATATTGAATGCGAAAGCACTCTT
The DNA here is from genome assembly GCA_030710315.1 of Anomotaenia brevis. Taxonomy (NCBI): domain Eukaryota; kingdom Metazoa; phylum Platyhelminthes; class Cestoda; order Cyclophyllidea; family Dilepididae; genus Anomotaenia; species Anomotaenia brevis. The sequence goes on along the minus strand of JAUOZQ010000811.1, from coordinate 12,962 downwards.
TTTATGGATCTCAATTTGCGAAATTAGTCAGATGTTATCCTTAAGAAACGACTATTTTGAATGAGAAATTAATAATCGATGGGTTTGAATAAATACAATAATATGCATCATAGATAAGGTTAGTGGGTCAAGGTAACGTTTTACATTAACAGATATAAAATGGATACAAACGATGTCAACTTTAGAAGATTTCTTAGTGGCCGATATAAAAGTAATCAAGTTAATGCAATACATTTCTATATCCAATAATTCCTTCGAGGTTCGAATCATAATTTAATCAAGAAATGCAGAGCAATTTAAATTAGAACATGGACTTTCGCATTTCCTTTAACGCCGTGCTAACTTGAGATTTGGCTTTTTGTATCAAACCCACCAAGTATGTTTTTTTATTCGATTGAAAGATGCTGTACATAATTCCATTCGCATGTGCCTATATAAAAGATATTGGTAATAATTAGGCAAACCGAGGCGTTCAGTGTTCATGAATATAACTAAATAAGAAATACACTGAAAAGAACATCTCATACTTGAAACTCCAAATAATGATGCATTTATTTGATTGACGTTATGTATATACTCTTTAATCTGGTAAGGCGATAATTAAATTGAACCTCCAAGATCACAAATAAGCATTTACAGTCTGTCCAGAAACGAAATCTAAACGTAAACAAAGGGGTGAGTTGCCATTGTTGTATATAGCAACAAGAAAGTTTAAAAGAGTAAATAACCCCTGTGAAGTGAAGATATGTTAACACCTGAAGTTTCGGATTGAGCGGACTCATTAAGCCAACGTTGGGCCAATGAGAATTAGGCTCAATGCTAGTAATCCCCACATGTTGATTCTCAGCGAAAGCATACACGCTGTCAAGTGTGGTACGGGGGCGTTGAGTCACATGTTGCGGCCAGGCTTTGTGAAGGTATGGGAAGCTGTCCAGTATGTAATTTATCGCGTCTTCATCTCTCCTATGGGTTGAGTATGCGTCAATGTGCATTATCTTACTTAGGCCACAACTGACTCTACACAAACTATTTAATCAATTTGAACTCTTTTTCTAACAAAATTATTGGGTTGACATGTCTTTTCCCAATTCTTCTTACCTGGTAGTTACGAAGCCACGTACAGACTTGCCAATCCCATCATTCACAAAGTGTCATTTTATTTTATTTTATTTTATTTTTTATCATCCATTTGACTTTGCTATTTTCAATTGATTTCCAATTCAGCAGCGTCCTGTCATTGAAAACTTACTTGATGCAAAGTTATTTCGCTAAAACTCGATTAATAACGAAAGATCTTAATTTTATGGGAAGTTTAATCCACAGTGAATATGAAGAAATTCCAAGCGTTTGAACACTAATGATTTATTTGCGGAGCCCAGGTTTTGCTTACTGATTGTATGATTCGTCTGTGGCTGATCGTTAAACCATTCTGAATAAACTTTATTATTGGTGAGTCTGCTGAGAAAGTGCAAAGACGGGGTTGACAAACACACATAGGAGGAAGATATTAGTCTAGATGTCTCGCACTTTCCAACTCAGAGTGAGGAAGATAGAGGTTTCCGCTCAAGCGAAAGTGGTAGTACAGTACAGTGGTGTTCTACAAAGGTATTGGTTAAGACCATAAGTACCGAACTCTAGGGTGTGATGTAAAATGCAATAGTAGAGTTCATTAAATGGAGGAAAGTGTTTGAAACTCTGTATCAGTCTTAAAAGCACAGTTTTCTGGAATGTTTTTAAAGAGTAAACCGTGCTTTCAAAATGCACCAGTATATGGTTAAATATGCTAAACTAGAGCTTAGCATAGACGGTTTGTCGTGGGAAGGACACAGAAGCAACAAAGAGACCTAGTAACTCACTTCAACGTTACGTTATTGTACATCTGATAAGTTACTCTTTCGCTATTTCCTTTTTTAGCTTTTGCTACAATATCAAACAAAGAAATACGAAGGAGAGGGTCACAAGGTGAAAAGACGAAGCATCAGGAGCTATCGATTGGTCTACGCTGAACTTTACAAGTGCCCCAAAACCGACAGAGACACATTTTTGTAGAGATCAACAATTGCCTAAGCACCGGCTGTGACATCATTACTACATTAAGGGGACGTCTGGAAGATCGGTTTTGAAGCATCCAAAATTAACCTCTCCAGTGCTTCCTGGAATCGAATTCCATTATTAGGGTCAATGCGTGGTCAGGTAAGTAAACGACACATCTTGCATGACAATTTGCTACGTGCCTGCAGCTCTGTACATGGTCTCGGCCACTCAGATGCACTCTATCTCTTGTCTGACCTCGGGCTAAGGACTAGCCCTAGTATGATAGGCCTCTACTAAAGCAAATGGATTTATTCTTAAGATTGGTACTAGTAATGAAACTACCTGTACCAAGCGATTCATTTTTTCCTAATGTACTATTTGGTAACTATTTGCCTTAAATTTACATCAGGTTCGCAGAATGAGCTTATTTGGGTCCAGCAGATTTTCGAGAGAATATTTGGGGAGTGTTGGAGCTTCACGAAAGGCACAATTATAATAACTTGCCCATCTTGAGCTCTTTCTTTCCAAACTTGATGCTCCTGTGATTGAATTTCGTCTATTCTATCGCGTATGACCAGAGTCCTTTGCCTGGAAACAGAACTTACCGAGTGGCGCACCAACGTACTGATTGTGTTTATCCTCCTTTGTTTCCTGCCAGGTTAAGATATGGAATTTCGACATGAGGAGAAAATAACCGCCTCTTAGCATATTGTTTTAAGGTGCCGTCAAAATCATGCCACCTTAATATTTCTAAGAAGTTCACAAAACATAATAGTCATGATACTCATCATTTTCCTCTTCCATCTCAAAGTATATACCTCTTGTTAAAAATATCATAAAGTAAAAGTACTGTTATTGAGTTGAAATATGCGTGCTTAAACTAAAATTTAGGAAAATAGCTGTAACCTTAACGTTTCTAAGATCAAGACCCATTGGCATATTTTTCAGTCTTAAGCCGCTTTGACATTTCAACATTTGTATCACCATCCAGTCAATTATTACTGCTTTGAAATAACTTTGGGCGCTTAAGCAAAATTGAACAAGTAAGTTTATTTGCGGTTGGTATGGTCTTACAAAATCATGATTTTCGGTATAATGCAAGACATTCTTGAATTACCTCCAAAAAGTTGAGTACGGCTTCCATTTTGAAGAGTTCGTTTAAGTACACCTGACATAAGTTCAGTATGGTTCACTTTGCTCAATTACAATTTCCTTCATTAATTCCTAGGTAGGTTCGAAACTTCAAAGCTAACTAATAAATACTCCATTTGAAGGACTTTGTGCTATTTTAGAGCCATGGATTTACGCCAGCAGATGCTTCGAGTGAGAGAATAGGAAGAAGTCGAGGACTCTTGACTGCACGAAGAGGCCAATAAAATTGAAGTAATGTTGCGAATTAAAAACGCTACGCACAAAAGGTCCTACCCACGAGCGAGTGGCAATGGCGCCTGTGTTGGCGCTGACCACAAAAAATATACTCTGGTGCAGCTGCTGCTGCAGCAACTGAATATACTTCATATCGCTTTTCCTGGACCCACGAAGAAAAAGAGGTGCTTGTATTAGTCTTATCAAATCTTACACCTAAAATCGAAATTAAAGATCCGGAAGTTGCTCTGTCAAGCGGAAAGCAGAGAGACAACTATTCAGACGAAGATGACCACGACTATAACAAGGAAGAAGAGGCTCAAAGTGTCTTCGTTGCTAAAGTGACAATTGTGTACTAAAGTAGCTGGCGATCGGTAGAGGAAGCCGCTTTTTAATTCATAAACGACAACCACTAGATGTAGATGAAAACCCATGAATAAAGTAATCTGTAGTGTCTTAACCGGTATTTTTCTGTCATTCACTTGACTTGCACTGATAATTTATTGATATACTTTAAAGGTGCACTCATATTCACTTCAGCCGCACGCACTTCTTCCGTCACTGAGGGGGTGGAGGATGCAAGGTTCTTGCACCAATTTCTTTCACTTAAGTGCTTTTTCCAATCGCGGCTTTGCTCGCGGTCAACACCTATTTAGACACTTTACTCCGAATGTTGAAATAGACTGTAAAACCTGCATTCGAGTTTATTCAGAACATGAGTCATTCAGGTTAGTCAATCATGAATGATACAGTCATCGTCATAAGTCATAAAGTGACATCTGAATATTATCTGGTTTGAACGAAGTGCAGTCCTTTGTATCCATCACTACAGAAATCATTGCCTTTTCATTGTGGGATTTTAATAAATGGTGAATGTTATTAATTTTATGACCATTCATAGAAGTTTGCTAGGTTGTTTTTTAAACAAATTCAGTTCAAACTCTTGCTGTTTAATTTTTCTGCAAAGAACGGTATATTAATTGGGGATTTATTACGTCAGCGCTTAGGATATAAAGATTATATAGAGATCGTGAAACAAGGCTTTGTTGTAAATTTCAATGAAAATAAAGAATGAAATTGTTTATCGACGTTGTTCACAGATATTGTACAAATACACGTACATTAATTTAGACTGAACTATAGCTGGTTTTACCACCGCATGACATCTCCTCAATTCCTCCTCTTTGTGCCTTCTGCAGTTAAGGTACCGCATTAATGTTCGATTCGTAAACAAAAAGTTGCTAAAGAATTCAAACGGTTACTTTGAAGTCATTACTCCGCTAAATCTAGGAGATTTAAAGCGTTGTGAACCTAAGAACTACATATTATAAATATTAAATTCTTTATAATGTAATCAAAATTAGTTGAACTTCACCATTCAAAATGTAACCACTTTTTAGTTGTCAAATGAAACAAGTTACTAATTTTGTATATCCTAGGGTAAAAGTGGCAAGTGGCGTGAATTATAGCATTATATTACAAAAACACTTGAAAAATAGTTAAATATGACATTACATTTAAAGTATTTTGTATAATTGCATTGGTTTAATGGCTAACTATTTCCAAACACGTTTATAATTAAAATTATCAAACAAAATTTATATTAGAATTACCAAAATTGCTCCGCTTAATCAAGAAAATTCCTAATTTTATCTTAAGCATTATTACAGTCTAAATTTAATTGTTAACAGCTAATTTTGTTTCCTTAAAAAGGGCATTAACAAAAACATTTTCGTCTTAAATGGCTTTATCGCTCACATATAGAAACTCATACTCATGTTCGCCAAACTGAATTCAATGAACTTTTTACTAAATCTATTATGGAAATATTCAACATTAGCAAAACGGGACAATAAAATACAATATTCTTACTGGTGAGCAGAAAAACTGCAAATGAGATACTTGTTAAATCGTTGTTTATTTGTATAATAATTAAAATTGTAGTTAATAAAACACATTTCCCCCTTTAAAGGAGCAAAATTAATATAATAAAATTTAGTTTCTTACGTAATTCCTTTCTCACTCTTCATCTGAATTCACAGGAAAGAAACGTCTCGAACTAATAATTATTTTTGAATAATATGAATTTTATATGAAATATGTGTAATTTCGGAATACATCTTTAACATACAATTTGAAAGAAAAACAAATGGGTGTGTGAGTCGAATTCGCATAGATTCGCTAGAGATGAGCAACAACGCAACCCATAATTCTTGGTAAATCCTGTTCGAGCATCTACTTTTTCTGCGCACGTTGGTTCGATTTGCCAGACCTGAGCTGGGTCAGTTACCACGCAATGTCGCCTGGGCGGGCGGGCGGGGGGCGGACATGAACTTCCTCTAGTTTTGTACTTAGTGAATATAGGGATTAAACTGCTGATTGGGTGCGAACCCGTTATTATCACTGCATATCATTACCATTGAAATCCTCTCGGCAAATTCATCTGCAGCTACACTGAATGAAATTTACTCAGTCGGCCATTGTTCGTTGAACATTTTAAATTCAAATTTCTTCGCGATGCACGGCAGGCAAATGAGTTTCCATTTCTTTGCTTATAGTAACAACTAGGAAGTGTCTCGTTTCTATCATTTTTCCAAATCCGGTTAAAAATTTTACTGTAGGAATGCAAAATGGTTCTTAAAGGGTGGGCGCTAGGAGTGCTGTTAACACTCTGTCAAGAATATTTGCACACACAGAGAAAATGATCATATTTTGAAAACTGGCTGATGTGGTTTTTACGCATAATGTCAATTTTTGGAAATTGAAACAGAATGCCAACCATGAAAAGCAAACAAAAGTGACGAAATTTGTCAAAATTAAGAAAAGAGATGATAAATAATGGTCAGAATAACAGGTCACGTGAAAATCTCCTTTCGGGAATGGCAAATACACATTGACGTTTCGCGTCTGAGTATTTATCGCAATATTTTTCCTCAACGTTTCAGGTGACTAGTAAATTTCCCATATTTCATTCACGCCTTAAATAAACAACTCTTTAAGAAAAACTTTAGAGAAATATCAGATTATCCCTCTAAATATGTGACCATTTCCATTTTTCAATCAAAAAACGGCGAATTAATGTAATATTTAAACTGATCTTTGATAATATTATAATAACGCATGCCTCGAAGTTGGAGTCACACGAGTTACTGCTACTCGAAAATTCGAGTTTTGAATCGATCGCTGGTCAAGTTCAGTAGCTTGATGGACAGTCCATCAATTTGGGAGGCAACGGGGCGTGTTGCCCATCTCAATTATTGTTCCCTGTTCTTCGGCCTTGTGGTGTGTGAACATAGTGGGAGCGAGCAGAAAGAACAGGATAGACATTTCGACAACAACAGGCTTTGTTGGTATTTCAGACTAATTCAAGGCATATTTAAGAATGTCTTGTGGTGCAATCTGAATACACGATTTGTCTATATAAAATGAATAATGACAGAGATATATAGATTCTGCTTAAAATCCAAAATTTCCCTAATCGGTTTGGCCCTAAAATTACTCAGAAATGGCGAGTTCCGTTCTTTGCTAGGACGATGACTTCGCCATCTTTGCTTTGACTGACGCATCAATATAACTTTCTACTTTTCAGCAAAAAGCTATGGAAAAAGGCTTTTGTGCTGCGAAAGTTACAAAAAGAAGTTTTTTGGTAATCATATCGATCAGCAAATCAAATTGAAACGTGATTATTGATTTAAGCGGTAGAAGGTAGACGAATAGTCGAATTATGCCCAAATGGGAAAATAAACGTAGTACAAAAGGCCAAAATTGTCCCTGTCAATCATTACTTATCATTTTAATTCCCGATTCTGACAAGGTAATGAATATGGTTTTAATTTCACGGACTGCTGAATTTCAGGTGACTAGTCCATCAGCTGCCACGGTGTTTTCCTGTCCGAAACCTATTATTTGAACTGATAACAGTGGTGGTATCGGTTCATCTCGATAAGCATTTACACAGTTGGCCTGTGAAGTTTCACACAAGTACAAATATGCATGTATAAACCGAGGACCGGGGATCTTACGGTTATGTAATGTCTGTTTCTACATTTCAGTATATGTGATTTGGATTTTCATAACTCCTTCACGTTGTTGTTCTAGCAAGCAATTAATATTGATGCCTTGGTTGTGATTGAATTTCACATGGGAAAATTGCCAACCTGAAGATTCTCACGTTTAGGGATAGAATTCAATACATGGTCACTCCTTAGTTTGTAGTTATCTGGTCAATCAATGAAGTATTTTATATTTTAATATCTCGGTAGCAGTTTTCTGCAGTAGTTATATAACGACAAAGATTTCACAATTAAAAGTAATCAAAGCATTAGATTGAAATCGTCCTAAAAAGGACAGCGGCAGTTTTTTAAACGCCTTACTATTTTTTGTTGACCGGGACTAGATGGGTCATTGAGTTTTCGGGGTCATTGCAGAAAAAATATACAGGGGTTGGATTAAACAGAAGAAAAGCCTTCAAAAATCAAAATAATATATATCAGTAAAACTCAGCTTCAGCAAGAGTATTATCAAACTCGAATGGTCGTCCGAATCAATCAGCCTTGTGAAGGGCGCAATCTCCATTTCTCCGTTACTCAAACATATTTGCAACGCTACTCATCTGGAATGAGTGACAATTTCTAGCTACTTCTCCAGCTGCTGAGTTTCCTTACATGAACTCTTTAATTACCGTGTACCTAAAATTACACCTCGAACTTCAATATTTGCAACGTCATAATCAAGACAAATTTTGTATAGTTTTTCTGTCAAACAAAGTCTATCTTGTAAAATGCTAAAGAAAATTAAAATTCCATTTAAATTCATTGAAAGTTTGATATATTATATTAATTTCTTTAGATTTTTAATGAGTACTATCCAAAGAGAACTTATGGGACGACATCAAAGCAGGGTCAACTTAAAAACCAATGGATCGTAGACGTCCATTTGTGAGCATATAAGAGATTAAATAAACTATTCAAATCCGTCTTTTCTATAGACTCATCATCTTTGGGTTCAACTCTTAAGTAGCATAGTCCATTTATGACTTCTGTGAATTCTGATCTAGTGAGGCTGACAAATAAAATTTTTTTTTCCCATTTTTGCGGATTCATATTTCATTGGGTATATGAATCCCCAAGACATTTGGTCATCATAGTGATCATCAATTGTTCGTAAAACCATGTAGCTGTCCCACAAATTGCCAGATTTAAGTGCCCTTAAAAAGTCGTAAATGTAGAATTTTTTTCTTAAAGTTAAAGTCGCCCCTTACTAATTACAATTTGACTGATCTTTAAGGGATTCTAAACTAATTAGCACCTTTTTTTAAAATGAGTTCCTATTCAAGTTTTGTTAATGTTTCTACAAAATTCACAGATGTACAGATGATATCATCAAAATAGTCTATCCTTTGTGAATAATGCTCAAACTTAGGACAACTGTTCATCTTGGCAAATTTACACTTCAACGTCGATAAACGAACTATTAAATTAACTTCATTTGCCGTAGATGCACGTAGAATTTGACTAAAATTAGATTCTGTGGCTGATTGGCACACCACCATTCACGCTGAAATGACCCCTTTGATGTTCGCCTAAACTTCTCAGTCGTAATTCTTCTGCGGGAGTGATGATTAGCGTAACATATTTAATGCCGACGTTATGAACGGATGGACAAATACAATGGAACTCAACCGACTGCCCCTTATTTCAACCATCTTTAGCTATAACCACGGATGGCTGAATTGAGCTTTATAAATAAACACTTACCAGAAAATCTTGGAGTAAGCACTGGCATAATCATGTGTAATTTTTTGCTGTCTTGGGATACTTCCAAATATTTTTAAACAAATTGATTTTGGAAATGGTAATTTTATGGAGTAGGAATTGGAAGGGATACAACCATCAATACATTTCAGAAGTACTATTCTTTTCTACGGATTTCCTAATCATTAAAATAGAACTTTTTTCACATTGCAGTTGGTAAGCTAAAAAGATTAAAGACCGTATACCTTCTTTATTCAATTGTTTAAGGTAGGTTTAGTTTAGATTATTTATAATAATAAATTATACGTTGACAATCTTCATCTGCAATAAACCAAGTCTTACTGATTGTAGTAACAGGTTTTTAAACAACTGATGTCACAAAATAGATATCCTTTTCGCTTTCAAGAATGGATCAAAGGAGGGACGATTTTCGCATTTTAAATTTCTAAGTATTAATATTATGTCATGTTGAAAGTCTGTTAACGACCGTCTGTTGGTCAGCGTTGACAGACCTGCTAAATTTTAGATTACTAAGTAAATTTTTATGATAAATGTAAATATTGCTTCTAATGGATGCAAATATTTTGCATTTCATGAGTCGAAATTAATCTTCAATACTCTTAAGATGATGGGATTGATCAACATTTAGAAGATTTTTGTCTAATTTCAATAATTTTAAGCCACAAGGATGCCCTACCAGAATCCATTAGCGTTGATGGTCCCAAACGTGTTGTAGAGGGAAGTCTTGATTCCGGAATTCGAGAACCTTGATGATAACGGACCCGATCACTTTTGCGTTTTAACGAATGAATTACTAACATGTGCCCTAAATAGTACGAATTGTTTGAGATCAACACCACCTAGAAAACCGCTGGTGTCAACGGTTTAGTGAAAGTTGCGACTCAAAGTTTGCCTCCCAAATGGTCTTTATAATGAAGCATGATCGTTACGGTACAATGCAAACCAGAAACTTGACTTTTATGTTCTTTACCTGAGTGGTTTTGCGGTCGTTGAGGGCTGGGAATGCAAAAAATGACTTTTTAAAAGGATACTTAAAATTGTATTGGACGCAAGCAACATGTAAATGAATATATATATATATGCAAATTATGTAGAGGAACTTTTATTGACTTTATTTCTGAATCATTCGATTGGTGAAATTGTTTTTACCATTTTTGAGCTCTAATGTGAAGTGATGGAGCACAAGATGATTCAGATAGAGCAAATGCCTTGCTGGTTATAAGAAAAGCAAATATGATTAAACTGGGTTGGCATGAGTGCTTCTCAGCTTGTGCCCGCAGTAACCATCTATATTTTGCTCAAATTTCGGCTTTATAAAAGACGAATTTAATCAATTAAAAAGAACACACTTTTTAATGGAAAAAATAAGATTCTATTACAGTAAAAGCTCACGAGGCAGAAGAGGATGGAAATACAAATAGACTTGTAGGTTATAGGTAGTTAGGAATGTCTGGTTGGATGTTTATTAAATATGTTGGTTTTGAAGGGCCTCGAGGAACGGTGAGTCATAATGAGGTGGGGAATAATTGAAATAGAATCAGATATGGCAAGGTGGTGTCGAATATGAATATGAATTAAAGGACACGGAGGAAATAAATACGCAAATTGAACAAAACTACAAAATATATATCTGATACATGAATTTGTTGCTTTACTAGTGGTTTAAATCTAACCTCCTAGTTGTTAGGTAATTTAAAGTAATAAACTTGTGTCTTTCGTAGTTAAAACTCCAAAAAACAGGAATGGTGATATTTCGATGAAAGATGAATGATAACTGCAAGTACAGCTTCACATAAGTACAAATTCCCTTTCTGGATATTACGTTAGCCTTTAATTTAATATATATAAATTTCCATTCAGAATTGCATTACTACATCAAAATATACAAATAATAATTTTGATTAAAATGAATGAGAAATCTACTGGATTTGGAATGTTTTGTTAGTTTTAATTACTAGGAGATTTATTCGATGTTTTCAGTGAAAATAGCTTTACCTCTTTTTATGAACATTGTAACACCGGCAGCGTATTCACGGGGTCCATTCACGGTTGCTCCATTTAGGGCGAACAGTTCACATTTGTTCTAAAAGGGAAATGTTTCGTCTTTCTTTGCTTCAGAACACCTATAGTTGATCACGTTAACATATATAAAAGTTACAGAATTTTAAAATAAAATGCATGTTATCTTTGTTATCCCTCAAAACACAAACGATTAGTTCTGATTGCATTTCTTGAGTAGTTTTCAGATTTATAGAAGTGAAAGATGCTCTTAGAAATTTGTGGTTCTTTCTAATGATCTTTAAAAAAGATTAACATTTGAAAAACATTAAAACTAAATCCTTCTTAAGCATTTAAAAAAAATTAGGTGTAGTAGTTTTAACCACAATAGAGTATTTTGATAAGTTAAAGTACATGTTGCACGCTTTTAATTATCCTGTTTTCCTTTAGTCTTAAAGCTTTAAGTCAATCTAAGCTGTGTGCATATTTTTAGGTTTTTTTACCAAATTTTTGAGTTTTCCTTGAAATTTACGATTTTTTTCTAGAATTATGGAAAAGTAATTTCATTGAGCACGGAGTTGGTCGATAATCTGAAACAAAGATGGTTAGAAACTTCAAAAACCCTCTAACATACTATTTGGTATAAAATAAGTCCCTTATTACTTAATTAATCGATATGCAAGCCCTAATGAACATTCAGCAAAACACTTCGACTAATCTTACATCATTTTCAAAGAAGTATGCCATTGCTATCGCGAGTGAGGACTTTTCGCAAAATGACATACACTGAGAAATTGAGTAGGATCCAACAGCTTGCAACGGCATCCAGCTTCCCGATAGCTTGGAGTTTCTGAAAACTCGCCATTTTCCCTCGTCATAGCTCTCATCCACGGCAGTTACCACCGCAATCTGTGCCTCAGCTAACAGCAGCGAGAAGAAAACAAAACTCTCTAACATAGCTGGAATCTTCGGTGTAAGAAGCGTTCCTTTTATTCAGAAGTGATGATTGGCGTAAAATTTTGAAAGCAACGTTTTGGATGAATAGATAAATACAATAAGCTCGCTTCAATCTTTGTTAATTGTAATGGTGGATGCCTGGGTAAAATTTTGCCAGGAGAGCAAAAAATTGCTAGAAATGTCATGGAGTGGGCACTGATTCAAATGGGATTTTTTGTGTACAGCTCCGATGAAATTATGCATTTGTTACTTGACAATATTTTACCTATGATGCTGAAACAGAAGAAACGAAGATGCTAAATCAATTTTTGAGGAAAATTCCATTATGATAATTATTGGCCATTATATGCGGCCTGTAATGGTTGGACAACTTTCAAGAGATTAGAAAACGCGGATTTGTCTTTAAAATATTTTATTCTAAAGTTTATAAAACACTAAACTTTACAAAAATCTCTAATTTTGCATAGAAATTCTTTAATATTTCTACTAAATACCCCTTTAAAAGTGCATAAATATGTTGTTTAACACTCACTGTCATTTTTTGGCAATTTTAGTCGATTCCTGCTACCACTATTTGTCTGAAGTAGCTAGGCAAAAAAGATGTTTGGGGCCCCAGAGAAGCTTTTCAAGATAATAAGATTCGATTTGACGGTAACACAATTGTACACTAAATGCAGACTGTAATAAGTCCATCCATGTGAGATTTATAATATTTAATTTAAATCGAACACCTTGTGTCCTTAATGGCACAAACGTAAGTAATGTATGAATTGAACTTGACCTAATGCTGACATCAGTGATTAAGTCGTCGCTACTTTCAAACGTAATAATCTA
>JAUOZQ010000810.1:0-23103 GCA_030710315.1 Anomotaenia brevis | reverse complement strand
CAGGAAAACAATTGGTAATTTGTTTATGTGATTGTGAGTTGGATATTTCTTCCCCAAAATGCAGTAAGGAAACATGTGATCTCGTCATGTTTACGCCTCTTCAAAAGGACTTTTTAATATTCCGAGAAATCTCACAGCAGGAACGCATAATGCTACATTTGGGGAGTAAAATAATGGGATTCTTGCAGCATGTGGTAGGGTTTTTCTCAAAAAACAATCTGCAGGTAATTTACTTGCATACAAGAAGTACAGCAATGAATTCAGCTATCACAAAAATCGTTTAAAATGAAAGCCTTCTAAAACAAATCTCTCCATTTGGACTGCTGAATTCAATCCGATTTTTCACACTAGGACAACTCATAAAGTTTTGCTTTCGTTTTATGACTTCATTTACAAACATGCTAATTGTGTACTATCAATAAGGCCTTTTATTTAAAAATGGGATTTATGTTGCAAATCATAGCGTCGATATAGATTAAATCTTAAAGAAAACGTGATCGATTTTTTGAACCATGCAGAACTCAGATATTTTACTTTAAGTGTTTTTTGCAACAGTTGATTCACTTGCATGTTCAGTTTGGTTTGCTTGAATTCCCAGTTTGTTTCAATTTATTGCTTTAGGAGCATCAAATAAACTGCTTATTATAGACAATAGGAAGTATTGTCATGGATTTTTCGAATTAGAATTTAATGCTTGATCCGAGTGACCTAGGGTGCAAGCATTGTACCATGACGGGCCAATCCCAACTAGAGAAGGAACTCAATAAACGGTCTTGTATTGCTACCACTTGAAAAATTACACAATTTCCTCGGTGGCTCTTACTAATTCCTATTAATCTTTTCGTTTTTTGGGTATTCCCTATCTCATTTTCCTACAAAATATGAATGACTGGTCGCATTGCCATATAAACACAAAGCGGAATATCTCTCATTGAATATTCTGTGGAAATCAATAAGCGTAAATATATCCGTTGCATATTTTTGGTTTAAACAAATGAAGCATTGAATGCACTGACGGATAAACCATTCAAAATTTAAATGATATTTGTTAAAAAATCATTTAAATGCAAGAAGAAAGAGGCGACTACTTGAGTAGATCACATAAAATGTCCATTGTAAATTTGTGACCATCTTGAACGATGCGTACGTTGAATGTGGATTGGGAGATTGAAATTATGCAAAATTACTAAACAAAATAGCTAAAAGATGCCCTGGTAGTGTTTTCATCACGGGTAGAAAGAAGACCATTCCAATTGCATTTATTTCAATAAAAATATAAAGAAAAATGCATGATTATTAAGAGTACAGCTGTTTAGAAGCCCCTAATATCTGTTTTTGGGCCATAAATAAGACATTCCTGTTCAGAAATTGCATTTTTATAACCAAAACATTTCATGCAGAATTGATAATACCCAGCATTCAGTGTCTTCTACGAAATCAAAGTCATTCTATAAAACTCCCAAAATAGGCCCAGGTTTGGACGATTTAAAGAACAAACAGTGAACCCTATGCGCTATTTACTCCTTATATTCTTACAGTAAAACTATTCACCATTTAATTTTAGCTTTTGCAACTAAAATATTGCCTTTGTTATTTAAATGGCAAAAATTAATGGTTCAATTAAATTTGAATATGATTTAAGAATAATTTTCGTCATTTGTTCCAAAATATCATAAAACTCCTTTCAAAGAAACAAAAACCCAAATACGCCACTGTGATAAACACGAGCAGATTGTGTCTCCAATGAACTCCTTACTAGCCACTTATTTCTCCATCGGAGATAACAAGTAATGCAGTCTTGTAAACCTTCCTTGGGAACATAAATTTGCACAACAGGTTCAATCCCGACCTACCTCAATGAATCTATGTTCTGTGATTTTCAATAATAACGTCCTATTTCTGCTATGGCCATGGACTTTGCAGCAAGCTTTGGGAGTGCTAAAGAGATCAAACAACGCAAACAATAGGTTATGGAATATTATTAAGACAAATTTGAGGCGGCCTGGCTCCAGCTGGGTAGTCAAGCTAGCACAAAGCATGCCCGAACCTGCCAACCTACCTACCTACCTACTTACTTACTGGACTTCCCCGTTGCTAGTAGAAGTCTCAGTCATCACCATTCTTCTTCTTCTTTCTCTACCACAAAAACCACTCATGTTCACTACTTTATTTATCACACGATAGCAATTAGTGATATTGGAGTGCACGGCTCCTCTTCACCCTCCTCCAGGAGGGGCACCAACTCAACAGGATGATAAATCCATCTTGGAGAGAATCTGAATGTAGCCCATGGACTGGCTACGAATTCCTCTCAAAGTGTTCCAACCTACTTTTCTTTGCCTCTAGAAGTTCGCTGCAAAAGCACAATTTTTCGAAATTCGAGACCAACAACCTTCAACCACTAACTCCTTCAATCCATTTTGCAACGAAGAAGAAACCGCGCTCCCAATACACACCATCCCACTACTCATCTTACACTTCCACCTTGAAAATACACACAAGAGAAGCTGTGTAGGCAGTTCATTTAATGAGCAACTTCTTTCTAATATATCCACTAATGATGGTTGTAAATACTTCTAAAAAACGGATTGTGGGTTGGGGCAGCTGCATGACTACCTAGAGTGACTGGATTCTCTACTAGGGGTGTTGGGGCCGGGGATGAAGGTTGGGAAATCATGGGGTCGGTCGCACTCGTCTTCACAGAGAAAGATGATGTTAACGTCATGTTGGGATTGAGGTCGGTGCAAATGAGACGACTCATGTCATGCCAGCAAGTAGACAGACAGGCAAGCATGCGGGGGACTGGACTCCTTTGGGCACTGCACTTTCTGACTTCCTGACAATTTCCAGTTCATTGCATTTCATTTCAAGTGCGATGACCAGAAGATATGCCGTAAGTTCCCCTGTGTCGTAGTTTAATTTATAGCTCTTGAGACCTATAATCAGCTAATCAAATTCTAAGGTAGCGTCTTTAATTCCACGCGTTTGCCATTCCTTTTCTGGTTTAGCATTGAATTGAAACCAAAAATCTCTGGTTTTGATGTTCTTGCCATTTTGAGAGGGGAAAATTTGCTCCCTACCCAGTCTTGGGGAATCATCATCAACGCAAATGTAAATATCTTATTATTGCAGCCTCTTGCTTGTGGATTATTGTGACCATGAGAGAGAAGATCTGCTATTATTCAGTGTGCATTCCACCACGAAATCAGCATGGAAAGCAGAATTTATAATATCAGGTTAAGTGCTTGTTGACCAGAAGAGTAAAGTCTCATTCTTCCAGAGGACGTAAACACTACAGGTCTAAATTCGGGCGACCAGTAGGCGTTCTCCAGTCAAATTTCCAACTCATTAAAGTCATCTCTAAACGGAACGGATTATGCAAGAGGAATGAAGTTGCTCCACATTTTGATATTATATTCTCATGTTCATTTATCACAAAGACTTCACCTATCTAAAACATTAATGCTTCGATTATGCAACATATTTAAAGTCCGTTCTTTGAGATATCTATTGATTTTTCGAATAACATTGCACCCTTCTATTAATAATGTTTGTGTATTGATGGATCCTAGACCTTTTCGTTACCGCCTTCATCAATTCCCATATCAAAATTTCAAGACGAAGGCACTATCTGATAGATTTCGCCGGTGTTAACCCAGACGTTGTCACTTATTACTGCGTCTTAAGCTGTTTTTATGTTTGTCTTATTATTTACCTAATTGACGCTCTCCTTCGAAAAATAGCTCCAATTATTGTAGACAGTCGAGCCTTGGTGATTATTGTTTATTGAATCATTCATTCTTGCAATGGATTTGTGTTAAAGTATGAATCGCATGATATCGCTGTTAATTATTGAGCATTGGTCTTTCTTTCTTAAATTGGAAACAGTGCTGGAATTGACGAGTTTGACTGGGGCGATTTCTTAGCCATGTATTAGCCCACATCCTTTGGCAGCCTATCAACCACTGCGAAGAAGCATTTCATTCACACAAATTGCTTCAGTCCCAACGTCGACGCGATTAAGAATATTCATAAGGCCCCTTACTTCAGTCTTCATCCATATCAAAAAAGCTTTCCAAATGATAGTTATTAAGGCATTGAATTGGCATCAAATGCATCACAATATGTGGCCAAAAGGGAAAGATCTGCACAAGTCGCTTGTCCACGGCACTAAATATATGCAGAAAAGAAAGTAGGATGTTTTCACCGATCAGTCAGTCAATTATATTTTCAAATCCTGAGGAGTTCTAGGGTGAATTGCAAAACAAGACAGCACACTTTGAAACTGAAGCTGAACCAAAGCAGCATTGAGTTCTACCTTAAGGGTGGAGGGAGTTGTACGGTTTGAGCTATGACCTACAAATTTATACAATTTATTAATTAAACAAAGTAAAACCCCTGATTATGGTTTCTTTAAGACCTAGCAAGCT
The DNA here is from genome assembly GCA_030710315.1 of Anomotaenia brevis. Taxonomy (NCBI): domain Eukaryota; kingdom Metazoa; phylum Platyhelminthes; class Cestoda; order Cyclophyllidea; family Dilepididae; genus Anomotaenia; species Anomotaenia brevis. Next base: position 18,673 of record JAUOZQ010000810.1, on the reverse strand, counting down.
AAGATTGCAGGAAGGGATAACGGACACGTTGGGGTTCAGCCAGCCAATGGATGTCTAAAAGTGGAGGAATGGTCAGAGTAACACTAATGACAAGTAAATCACAGGGTCATATTTTCTGTAGTAGGAGTATTTGCTTCACTGATGGTATCTTCAAAGGAGGAAATAAAGATTGCATGCAAGAGTAACTTGTGACAACCGGAGGAGGATTTGCGAACTCACCCACACCTTCCTTCTCCTCAAAGACATCGACGACGATTCGTGAGTGTTCTAACCTCCACCTGGAGATTGAAACAAGAAAGGGTTGGGACCCCAGTTACAAAACCGGCCAATCTTCTGGGCAAAGCATTAGTTGCCACCTTCTTATGGAAATCCTTTCCTCCAAGGCTTTTGCGAATTTGATTTCGAGTCAGAATGCCAAGACTGGGAGACGATTTCAGCAAGGACGTGCATTCCTCTATCAAAGTCTCCACCTGTCCACGAGCGACGGTAGGACCGGGTTTGAAGAACATCAGCTTATTCTCCACTTAGCTTGAGAATTCCCTAAATTTCAGGGATTCTGGAGAAGGAGGAGGATGGTATTTCCAGACGAGGAAATTCACTAGAAGACGAGCAGTGATTCGAAGTGTCTGTGTGTCCATGTTACTTCCATAGAATTTTAAGCAAACTGGGTTACGAGGTCTGCTTTTGCTCTTAGCATTTCGAATCCTCAGGCATCTGGATTGAATTAAATATTTATCTTAGTGCTCACGTAACTGAGTAACACTTTTCTACATCTGTCCTAATAGTGTAAGCCACATATTTGTCCGTGGAGAACACACATTTTTAGCAACAACAGAGGTTTATCGTCGACTGCTCACAGTGTAAACTTTTAGTTAAGATCCATTCACAGAAAACCATTTGGGTTAGTGCCCTTCCCTGTTTATCAGAATTTCAACTCACTTTTTAAATTTGGTCCAACCAGACATATGGGTTACATTGTTCATCCGTTTCATGAGTTTGGTGTTGTAATTTGCATTTGACGATACCATTGTCACATTAAAAACATTGCTTCAGCAGCTCTGCAAAAGGGTTGAAAAGCTTTCTTTCAGATCCTAAGTTGCTTCACTCAAACCACTTAGACTAAATTACGAATGAGAATACAGTGTAGAATTCCCCTGTTTTTCCCTCTAGCAATTCAAAAGCGTCAGTTTCACTTTCATTTCTTTCATTCACACATTCTTCTTCAAAACTGATTACAAGTTACTAGCCTCCTCCGTTGCTGCTGTGTTGCTTTTTCGAATAAATCCATCAACATAAATATTTAAAATGCATAGATGTTGCCGTGTTTGAATCCCTATATTCATATGTGCCAGCTATTAGAGGATATTTGTTGTTCGCAAGAGGTGGTTAGATTAAGCTTAGAAACATAATTTTCACTCATCAAGCTTTCCATGCAGGGCAACTGTGCTTCCGAACTTATGGCACATGTTCAGTTCGTAGTTGGCTGCGTTTACGGACTCAACAAATTCAATGTCACCATCACTCTCGCCCACCGCTAAGAGTAGGTGACGCTTCAATGTGAAGTCCTGATTGTGTCGGATTACTGACCAAGATAGAAATCGTTATCTCACAATGATTTACCTCACTCTTGCTCACTTCAACGACATTGCTGTGTCGATTTCATTTCCAGTTTCTCTTTAATAAACCGATAATTTTAGTGTTAGTAGAAGCACCCGTTTTTCAGTTGCATCTATCACACATCTACGTTCATTTATGTATATATCCATATCAATAAAAGTAGAAATTTGTCAGGAGAACGAAGTAAGCATGACACAGCCAGAGCGGCCGCATAGCTGTCTACCGTTGTTCACTGAGGCCGCAAGTGTCAATCTATGGAGTAAGAGTCACAGTGAGGAGCCACACACGCCTTTTTAATCGTAAAAGGAAAGACTTCCAATTTCACTCTGACAGTGCAAGTAGTCAATGTTATCAAATGATAAAGTGCTTTTAAAACTCATTAGTCAGTGCATGCTGAATATACGTCTTCGAGAATGCTTCAAGGCAATTGCATATTTTTAGAACATTCAATCATATTTCCGAGAATACAATAGTTAGCACCCCATAATGCAAGAATAACAATGTGAACGACGTTTTAGTCTCACACTATTACTTCTATTATTATCACGAGGAAATCTATGCCTTATCATTCTCCCATCAGAAGGTAACGGATTTGGGGAAATTTGTGGGAACGGCTATGCTTTTGGTGTCATATTCTTTAACGTGTAGTAATCAATAGGAACTTGACACATATCAGTGTTTTTGAGCATTTGTTAATTTGTTAATCCACATGTTTATTTAGAGTAGCTGTTTTAAAGATAATAAAATAGCATCGCACTACCATATCAGGTTAACACATCAGCAGTGTCCACTAAAGTCCAAGGAATTTCTGCTGCGTAGTTGCATTATGCAAAACTGGAATCCAAACTCCTGCCTGATAATTTTAAAAGGAACCAAAGAAGTGGAACACAAATTTCTTGAGGTAAGATTCAACTTGTGCGAATTCATGTTCCCATGGTGGGTTTACAAGACTGCATTTGTTGTTATCTCCGACGGAGACATAAGTGGCTAGTAAGGAGTTTACTAAAGCGGAATATGCTTATGTTTTTTATGGTGGCAAACTTTGTGTTTTTGTTTGCTTGCATAGGAGTTCTATGATATATTGGAATAAATTATGGAAATGGTTCTTAAATCATATTCAAATTTTATCAAACCACTGATAATACTACTTAAAGATGAAGGCCATATTTTAGTTGCAAAAGTTGAATTTTGTTAATGAATTGTTTTTACTGTGAAGAATACAATGAGTAAATAGCGCACTATTCATCTCTCGAGGAGCACTCTCAAAATAGCCCACTGTTAACAATTTAATGCATGGATAGTTCACCCTTTGCGCGGCCACCCCATTTTTGGTGCTCCCACCCCAACTGTTTAACCATCGAACTCTCTCATCATCGAAGCGAAGAAAATGTCTGTTATTTTAATTAGGAGGCCTTGACGGTGGGGGTGCAATCCAGATGACGGGGATTGTCCATAAGGACATCTTCGTCTTTGAAGCCCACAAAGGTTTCGTCTATGGCATAGAGAGACCCGAACAATGGGTCACTGGTGAATCATCCTTCAATTCTCGAGGATTACCACCGTGGAAGTAGATAAAAAAAATATTGCCAGCTCAATCGCAAACCATCAATCTGAAGACCGCCCAAGAATTTTGCACTTTTTAAATGTATGTACGTTATGATACAACTTCTGTCTTAAGAAAGTAAATGCTGCCTTAAGTTCAAAAGGTACATTGATAAAATACACGTTAATGCTCCACCTCTACGCAACCACATTTTCAAAATCGTATGATGGCGTGTTTAGTAATCTGAGAAATTGGCATGCCACATCAGGATATTCTGTGCCAGATTACGCAAAATAGGCCAGAATTTTTTGTTGCATGAATGAAAACTTTGTGATAGTACCCTTCAACTAAGGCAACCACTTGTTACCGCAGATTTAAATACATGATGTCGGTTGGTCAAATCTAGCATGTGCCAAGGCCTAACAACGACAATTGCGCACTGTACCTTTCTCGTAAAATGACCTTAAAAAGCCATATCTTCAACGCAGAAAGACACCTATTTTTGATCTTGTGACGATTAATGAACTGGGTCCTCTGCTTAGTGCACTGTCTCTTTACAACGATAAGAATATAACAATGTGTAATTTTAGCATGATGATTGTTGGAAAGGCAATCAAGTTACAGAGAAGTATAAGCATGAACAGATGGTTATATATGAGATGCTTCGTATGTTTTTGAATAAAAAACTGCTTAATATATAGTTGACTGAATCACTGACCTAAAGCTGATATTGTCCTAAAATTTAATCTACATTATTTAGGTAAAATAAAAAACCTTTTTTGAGATCATTATGCGCGACAAATAAAAATAAAATCCATCGCGAGCCATGCATGACGCGATTGTAAAGGTTTTTAGGTTTCCTATCCTCTCTCTTAAATACAGGGTTGCCGTTTCTCAAGATTTGCATTTCCAGGCTCCAAAAACCACTCTTCCTTTTCGAAGCCATTTTTAAACTTCAGAGGATGCTTTACGCCATTATCTGATTGGAATTTATTGTGGGACTTCCCTAAAGCAGTCCTTCGGGCGTATTAATATTTGGTAACGTTATAATTGGACAATGCTCCAGTTTATCAGCTATTGCAAAAACAGTATCCTCTGCAATTCCACTGAATTCTTACGCAACATGTTCCCCCTCCATCCCTCCCTCCAAGCCTTTCTCCCTCTCCAAATATGTTAACGTCTTCTTAGAGAATCACACTGTCCTTGTGGTTAACGCGAAATTGAATCGATATTAAAAGATCTGTTTTCTATCCTGATTCCTAAAATGAATGTATAGTGAATAATAACATTTTCTCTTCCATGCACCGGAATGTCCTATCTAAGTGTAGTGTATATGAAGAGGAATGGAACTTTGCCAGGAGAACGAACTAATCATAACAGTGCCAGAACGGCCGCAGAGCAGTTCATCGTTGCTTACTGAACCGGAGCACACGTGCTTTTCGAATCGCAAAAAAATTAATGTGTAGTAGCATTATTTAAAACTGGAATCCAAACACCTGCCTGAAGTTTGACGTATTCAAAAGGTGTCTCAGTCCCAAAGTTCGGTAAAACGTACATAGTGCATTTGATGAAGTTTCTAAGGCTTTGTAATAGTAAACATTTTTTGAAAATTTTCTATGCATTTTTAAATACCCCGCTTTGGTATATCTAATAGTTTGAACCATCTGAGAAATCGAAATCGGTCCTACTTTTATGGAAGGACTTAAGAGCTTGTCAAGAGTGTTCGCGACAGATTAATCGAATCCGTTTGGGAGGAATGGAAAGGCGAAAGATATTTTAGTTTCCTCCATTGCTTGATTTATTCTCTGATTAATCTACCCTACAGATCACATTACGTTTTCATTGTTAGTCAATTGTAGAATACCTGAATCTCAAAAACTGGATTAATTAACCTCTGACATAAGTAATAGTGACCGTTGATATGTTTGCTGCATGACCTGCATGTTTCAGTCTTTTTCTACTTCTGAAAGGTCACCTAAATGCTTATTGAAATTCATGCAGCATGAAAGTGGGATATCTGAAAGGAACCCATCTGAAAATGCGAACTTTTGCTTGAGGCAGTTAACTGGGTCGGTTTTAATGTGTACAGAGTAACATTAGTGCTATTCTAAGTGAATATGCAATAGAAATATAGTGTGTTATGTCGTGGTTTTGGTTTGAGTAGATGTTTAAATCAAAAAGGGTAGGCAAAATGTTAAAAAATTGTATTACGAAATAAATGTATATTAAATTTCTGCTTCAGGGAACTGATTTTTAATTAATTGTAGCTAATGGGAATAGCAATGATATTGTTGAAAGCAGGCAAAGAATTGAAACATGAATCCGATAGAGAAATAAGTGGCTAGCAAGGAGTGCACTGGAGACAGAATCTGGTTATGTTCTTCGTAGTAGCAAACTTTGGGTTTTGTTTATTTACATAGGGGTTTTATGATATTTTGGCACAAATGATGGAAATGCTTCTTAAATTGTATTCAAAATATATCAAACCACCAATTTTACCACTCCAATAATAAAAGCCAAATTTTAATTGCAAAAGTTGAATTTTATTGATAAAAATGGTTTACTGTGAAGTATATAGGGAGTAAGTAGTGCATAGGATGCACTAATTATTCATTAAATCGTTCAAACTTGGGGCGATTTTGAGAGTTTTACTCGACAACTTTAATGTAAACGCAAGAATCAACCCACTGGGCCTTCGTAAAGGTCACCGATTGGTGTGTAATATCAACTCTCCCTGGAAGGTTTTTGTGTGAGAAACGCACATTATAGCCAGAAATGACCAAGTTGTGGCTAAAACAGATATTTGGGGATTTATAAACAGCTGCACTCTTAATGATCATGTGATTTTCTATATACTTTTATTGAAACTGATGAAATTGGAATGGACTGCTTTCTACCAGTGGTAGAAATTCGATCAAGGAATCTTTTGAACTATTTTGTTGAGCAATTTTGCAGAATTGTAATCTTCTAACCAGCATTTAACTGATGTGCGATAGCTTCAGGTAAACGTACTGTTCAGGATAGTCACAAATTAAAAACAGATATTTTTATGGGATTTTTTCATGTAGCCGCCTCTTTTTTTCTTGTATTTTAATGAATTTTAGCAGATATTTTCTCAATTTTGATTGGTTAATCCATTCGTGCAATCAATGCTTCATTTGTATATATTGATAAGTTACACCGGCTACATTAGGGCTTATTGATATTTAAAGAATATTCAATGCGAGATTTCTCGCTTTGTGTTGACAAGTCAATGCGACCCGTGTTCCATATTTTTGCCGAGAAATGAGAAATAAAATGTCCTGACTGTAACTTGCAGGTCATGCAGCAACCATATCAACGGTCACTATTACTTAAGTCAGAGGTTAATTAATCCAGTTTTTGAGATTCAGGTATTCTACAATTGATTAACAATGGAAACGTAATGTGAGCTGTAGGGTAGATTAATCAGAGAATAAATCAAGCAATGGAGGAAACTTAAAATATCTTTCGCCTTTCCATTCCTCCCAAACGGATTCGATTAATCTGTCGCGAACACTCTTGACAAGCTCTTAAGTCCTTCCATAAAAGTAGGACCGATTTCGATTTCTCAGATGGTTCAAACTATTAGATATACCAAAGCGGGGTATTTGAAAATGCACAGAAAATTTTCAAAAAATGTTTACTATTACAAAGCCATAGAATCTTCATCGAACCGCTATGCACATTTTACCGAACTTTGGGACTGAGACACCTTTTGTATGCCTCAAATTTCAGGCAGGTGTTTGGATTCCAGTTTCGAATAATGCAAGTACACCCCTGCAACTACACCAACCTGCTATGGTAGTGCGATGCTATTTTGATATCTTTAAAACAACTACTCGAAATAAACACATTGAATAACAAAAATTCACAAAGGACATTGAAATATGTCAAGTTTCGATTGTTTGCTGCATAGTAAACATGTGAAACCAAAATCATAGCTGTTCCCACAGAATTGTACCTGAGTCCCTTACCTTCTGATGGGGGGAATGATAAGGTGCAGATTTTCTCGTGATAATAATCATGGTGTGAGATTAAATCGTCGTTCACATCGTGAGTCTTACAGTGTGGGATGCTGACAATTGCATTCTCGGAAATATGATTGAATGTTCTATAAATATGTAATTACCTTGGAGCATTCTCGAAGACGTGTATATAGCATGCACTGATTAATGCGGATTAGAAGGCACTTCTTCCTTTAATAATAATGGTTGCTTTCACTATCGGCGTGAAATTGGACATTTTTCCTTTTGCGATTATATAAGCAAGTTTTCTTCCTCATTGCTACTCTTACTTCATAGATTGACACATGTTGGCTCAGTAAGCAATGGTAGACAGCTCTGCGGCCGCTCTGGCTGTGTTATGATTTGTTCGTTTTCCTGACGAAGTCTTGAAAGATTCTAGAGTTTGTTTACTACCACACAGACTGTCCACCACCATCTTCCTGCCAACGTCAGCTACTCAGCTTCCGGGCTTCCGTGTGATGGCTGTGATGGCTTTGCGTCCTATTCAGTTGGTGCGGTTCCGTGCTTCCACAGAGAGAGGACTCTCTTTCTACTTCTGTGGAGGGGTTTGGGAGATCTAAATAAGGCGTAAAGGGCATCCGCATTTGGACTCCTAGGTTGCTCCAGTGTGAGTCTATCGAATGCTCATGGGCAAGCTTTACGTGCTTCTTCACACACTATTGCTCAATCTAGTGCTACAGCCAGTTCCTTGCATTGAATAAGGAGTTCTTGGTGGATTGGGAGATGTCCCACTGTCTTGTGTGCGGCCCTGGGAACAGCGTAGGACAAGGGCATTGGAGTTTCGCAAGTCCGTGGTGGCGGGTTGTCGGGAGACACTTGTAGGGGTTGAAAGGACTGGTTGAGTGAGCGAGGAGGTTGTAGATGTACTCGAGAGGCTGAATGGTTTCTGTGGCCGTCTCGGCGCATCCACAACAAATCCAGGCTGCTGGTGGTTGATCAGTTAGACGCTCTTACATTTGATAAAATGGTACTTTTGAAGCTCCAATTCCCATTATTTTGATTGAGCAAATATGGCATATCATTAAAATACACATTTTCAATTAGGATTTAATGAAACATTTCTATACGTCAATCATTTAACTATATATTGCTTCCGCCTTAGCAAACATGTTCTCTCTTCCTCAATGGTTGTCACTAAGTGAAATTGAACTTGTTGTAAATCTGGTTCAGTCGCTCAATACCTAGTTCTCACTCTCACTTGATGTTGCCCGGTTATTTCCCCTTCACACATTAGCAGATTGACTCTCTTTTTTCCCCAAGCGCTGCATTTCATCTTATTCGATATTTCTACTTGCTTTTAGGTTCTACAAAGTCGATTATATGCTCTTCAAGCACCAACGTTGTTCCTGACCTCCACGCCAACTCCGGGCAACTTGTCGCATGCCACGAAGATGTAAGAGTGCTTCTTGAGCACCTCAAGTGCCCATCTGGCATTCATAGAAAAATACAAAAACACAGGAGACACCACGGCATAATACCATGGGATGATGATGACATCTACGTTGACTTGAAGTATCTCAATGTAACTGCAAAGTTATTAAAGGCACTGGAACATGGTGAAACAAGTTCTAAAAGCAATCTGCGAGAAAATAAGTCATAAGTCAGGGCTAACATGTCACTGGTATCGTATAAATATATTTTCGGTTTCTCGAAAATATATACATATATTTAATGCACTTAAGCCATTTAGACCCCACTAAAATGATGATTATTCTTCCTCCTTGATCGGCTGGAGTTTTCGCGGTTCCTTGTCTGTCCCTTGGCGTTTAGGGCTTGCGCGCGAAGAGTGAGACGAGATACACGTGAGGCTAGAGCCTCCCGAGAGTGGGCACAGACATGGACCACCTTGAGGCCAGTCTGATAGATTTTCTCGCAAAGCTGGTTCACGGCTGTGTTGCTAAGTGCCACGACGAGAATTTTGCTTTTGTCGTTGCACTCATCGCAATCTGTTGTAACTCCAGAAAATTATATTTATAATTTTCTGATAATTTCAGACTATAATTTATTTTGCATTTGCTATTGACTGTAAAATATGTATAGTTGTTTATGTTGTTACTAGGACGCGTTGCACTTCTACCTATACAGGTTTTGAGTCGTTGCGCATCCGTTTATCTGGTGGCCTGCTATCCTAGAGACAGAGCGTAATACTACTAATCGCATTACTTTAGATAGCATTATTACCTCGTAAATATATATTACAATCCTACTAGTGCTAATTGTTCTCATCCTTGAAATTGAGTAGCCGCCTTTCGCTTTTGCATTTCTGTGCACCCAGTTGTTAAGGCGTGTCTGTTTGTAGATTCATTGGTAACGCTAGCTCGAACTAAAAGTTTTTCCATATTTATTAGTTTTCATTAGAGTGATTGTTGTGCTCATGGTCGGCACTGGCAACATCGTGCCAGTCTTGTAGAAAACCGTGCAATGCTCTTCACATCCTAAAAACGGCATAAGAAACATCTCCCACTCACTTTGCGTGCTTTTGAAAATGCCATAAGTTTTTTCAGGCATTGCCCCGATGTTTTTATGAGGGGATTTGAAGTAACAAATATCCCTAGGCATGTGGGAACATTATTTTCCAGACGAAAGGTAATTAGTCTGTTTTAACAACCGAAAAGAATGATGGGCTTAAGAATCAGCTATGGTTCGTTTGGAAAGTTGATTTCCAAACTATTTCTGGCAAAAAATGATTTCAGTGGTCCTAAGTGACCAATAATCGAATAGAAAAGCAATAAATCTCAGGTTGCTACTTGCTAGGGTTCGAACAATTTATCGTAAGTTAACCTAAAATAAGAGAACAATAACTTTTATGACATAGGGTTGGCTATAACTAAAAAAATTAGGTTGGATTATAAGCGACTCATGTTTCCTATTTGACCGGAATCAGATGAGTGAGTCAGGTGGACTTCATCATTTGCTTTTGATGCGAAATTCAGTTATATCACGGTAGAATAACCAACCTATCAGAGGTTGTCTTTCATTACAAATTATTTAGAAACAAATTTAATTTTGGAAATTATCATTTAGGTAATCTTATAGGTGCTGCTCAAATTGTCAATAAAGCTCGTAACAAAATGTAAATTTACGATTCCAAAATCAATGAACTTTTTCTCTCATCCATTATGATTTTTTTTTACTTTGAAACATTTTCATTAGTCGAGCATCTTGATGGATATGCAGCATAACTTTTCTATTGTGATGTAGCACGAATTAGTAGCCATTAAACGATGTAAAACTCCTTACAAAATGTTGTGCAAAAAAGCAAATAATAAATATATTATAAAATAATAAACAGTCTTTTCGTTAGTTGTCATTCACTGTCAAGTCCTATTCAATGCAAGTAAATAAATACGTAGCAATTCATTTTTGTAGTCCTTTATAAAACCTAATTCGCAACATAAAAATTCATTCCTAGTCGATCGAAGTGGTGGTTATCAATAATTTTTCTCATATCAACTGATTAAGCTAGAAAATAAACATTCGTAATTTATTTATTATTATTTTTGATTAAATGTATTCCATACTTATTCAATTCGATGTAATAATTAGGCAATGAACCCTCTGCCATTTTAAGATGCAGTCGATTCAACTATTTGCTTTACCTCAGATGGACCCTACTAGTTAAATGAGATGAATAATAGTTTCCTCATGTTTCCACGATGTGGGATTGCAAAAAATGTAGGCGTTTCTAGGCATTCACTTTTTATACGTCATATTCAAAATTGGTTCGGAATCATTCTGTGTTTATTGACAATATAGATTGCCTTTTCAGGAGCTCCCTCAGAGCAAACCCTCTTTCTTTTTTTTTAAAATTCTGGGTTTTGCTCTTAAGAATTCGCATCATTTTGCAACGTAATTAAAAAGTAAAAATGCATACGATTAAATCGACTTTCATCGCTTTAGATAATTTCTTATTTGGCAAGAAACCAACTCCAGTGTTTTTCAGACACATTTAAGCGAATTTTGTGTGTGCTTATTCACATTCTGCAAATGAGATTGCATAAGTCCTTGATTACCTTTTGATAAGGCAAACATTTTGAAGAATTTCCCTTTTTCCGAATAAAAAGTGCCAAAAATGACCTTTAGTATGAAAACCACGAATCTGAAAACTAGGCTGAGGCTTAATTGCTTTCACAACTGCAACCTTGCAAGTTATCTTTTGCATTTACGTTTGAGATTTAATCAAATAGTTTTCAAAAATAGAATTTGGTTTTTAGATGGGCACAATCCTCAGATTAAAGGGGCGTAATACTCCATAATCTGCTTTTCTTATCTATTATCGCACCAGTTTAGAGTAATAATGACTGCGAAAACTCAATGTTGTTTAAATGACCGCACCGGGATGCATGGTATATATTAGCAGACGCGATGCGGCAAGGATCATTTAGTGAGCTCTTTATATTCGGGTCTGACGAGCAGCTGAGTGGATTCCCATGAGGTGTTAGAAAAAATTAGGTAATAGCAGGAACGACGACTGAAGCCTGCGATCCTCGCAGCAACCGAAATCGGCTGTGGCGAAATCACATGTGATGGTGGCTTTCGATTTTATCAAACTGGCAATGTAAAGCGGGTGTAAATAGCACATAGACTTGAGAAATTTGAGAAAGAGCTCCATCAGAATAGGATGTTGGATACATGGCCCTCATCTTTGTATGATGAAGCATCCTTCAAAATGGACACTGAGAATATGGAAGGTCTCTATTTCCACGAGTACTTACGAAATAGAGGTTCCAAACTTCAAATGCTCGATTCCCCTAGCCTTAGCCTCAGGACAAGTGGGAGCCCACTTCATTGTGCTGCACATCCACCAACAAATCAAGCCGAAATGCCCCTCCAAGTGGATGATTTGAGAAGGACTTTGGACTGCGAGGCCCATCAAACCGATTTCAAAGATCCTTTCAGGAATTTGGATCCATGGCTTTTAGAGGTTATTTGTCATTATGATCAATAGCAAACCTCGCAAATAACTTCTTGCCGACGTGCTTCATGCCCCTAATCAATAAGCGATAGGGGAATGTGTTGTATAAATGAGTCGTGAAAAAGAGCGATCTTTACGGCCACAGAAAAGAGGTGGTGAGCGTAACTTATCTCCGTCTGGCCTGTCGTCAAGAGGGAGCGCCGCGAATCTTCAAGGAGATCTCTGTTGCCGCACGTCTCTCGAAGAACGACGTTGAGAAGTCATCAAGAAGGTAATAAAGAGCTTTGTCACTAACGCCAGTTCTGTTTGTTTTGAAGACTTCTTTAGTCTTTTCTGCTCTAACCTCAATCTGGATGTGTCCGTGCAGAAGATGGCCGTCCATGTAGCCACACGCGTTCTCAGTCTCAACCTGGCTGGTTATCGCGGCTCACTATCAGTTGCTGCTGCGGCCATCTTTATGGATGCCATGGCATGTGGGGTGAAAAAGGAGAAGAAAGAAATCGGCGATTCGGCTGGTGTTGCTAAGGCCGCCATCACTGCCACTTACCCCGCGATGCGTGTCAGGGTGGCGGAGCCCTGTGCCTCTGGACAGCCTCCCGCCTTCCTAAATACTCAATCTCAAGCCCCCACCCCGCACCCTTCCATCCGACCTCCACCATAAACCAAAACCAATTGGTCAAAACACTTTCCCTCTACCATTCCTTTTCCTCTATTAATATTTCCTCTCTAGCTCTGTTTGAACACTGTGCGCGGTGTTTTAAATCCAACAAATGCGTTGCAGGTATATAAAGTAGTAAGCAAGTGTTGGTGTGCACGTTCATCTTCCTCAGGGTTTAGGTTTTAACCTGTAGCGGTAAACACAGCCTCGATTTTTCGAGGCATTGATTCCTACAAATAAAGAATTGTTGGTCCCAAAGGAATCTTAGTTCATTCATCAGACCAACACCCTCGCCCAGTTCCTCTAGTAACTTTGGATGTGGCGGTGGCGGTGGCGGTGGCGGCGGCGGCGGATATCGACTTCTTACTTAAATCCCTAAATTCCGCCAAAATGCTCAATAATGTCGAGTTTTTGGGGATTGTGTTGATTGCTAGACGGGATGCTCAACTTCATTTGAATATATCTTCCTCTTGCCGCCGTTCTTCAACACTTCTACCGTATACATTGGTTCCTCATTATCATTCAAAAAGATGGCCCCGTAAATCTCCGGAAATGAAGGCCGCGTGCTGTTTTATCTAAAAATCATATTCATTTAATGATCACTGGGTGGAACCTAATCACTCCTTTTCCATTCTGAATTATATATTGTATTTCATCAACAATGAGGGCAAAAGAGACCGGTATTTTGAGGCCACAAAATGGAAGTGAATCCACTTTGTGAATTTATACAGATAGGCCTCCATGTTAACTTTTTTCGATTTTACGAAAATAGCCATGATTCATGCATACTCGGATAAAAACACAGAGAGTTCACAGGGTCATCTGAAGTTAGACATGACTCAACATGGATGTAGTCAAATTTCAATAGTGAAACAATTACTAGCCTAGGCTTCTAGAGGTGAGATAGTAGAGCCAACCGGTTACCCTGTCAAAGGTTATACAGGCCCACAAGAACAATCTAGAATTCTAGTTTGCTTTGCAAGAAGATAATTAATTTTTGGTGAGACAACTATCGCAAATTAGAGTTGAATGGAAAATCCATATTCATAGTCTCCTGGAAAGTTAAATTTATGAAAAAATGAATTTGGTAAATACAAATGCAATCTTTTACAACTGCTTAACTTGAAATCATCTCCTCCAACATGTATTGTGTTTATAATAATTATTGGGACCCATCTCCTCCAGTATGATAACTTAATGCTTTCGATTTAATTCAGCATTTTTCTCTATTTATCATTCATTTTGTTTGCTTCATGATGTAAATAACCGCCGAACTGCAGATCGCGCTTTAATTTTCACCGATGAAGCTACTATAAATAGCAATAGTTGATTCGGTGATCTCTGAATTTAACTCTAATAAGCAAACCTCAAGATGCACTTTCAAATTGAATCTAGGATTTCGTGAAATTTAAGTATTAATAAACATTGTATATGTATTGATATGCGGAAACTACTCCGCGAAAGTATTTAATTTAATTTCGTAAATCGTTGCAGAAAAGTTCAATGGAATAGGATATTGCACACTATAATGATTTATGTATTGTCATCGGTATCACACCAAACCATTCAACATCTCTTTAATGTCTCACTGCAAGCTAACTTAAAAAATTCAAAAAATATCAATGTGGAGGTGTTTCTCTGGTTCTTCATTTGTATTCACAGTGACATTAAACTTGGTATATCGATTCACGACCACTAAATCACATTGAATTCAGTTAACAAAACAGACTATAACAAAGTCCTCGGTAAGCCTAAATCACAGATGTTTTAGAAAGTACTTGGAAATGTACAATGTTCGTTAGGACCTAGGTTCATGGAAATCATTGATCAACCACAGGGCCTGGCAGTTTCGAGGGTCAAACAAAGCCTACGTTATAAGACAAATGAAAATTAAATTTTTGCTTTAGGAAACTGGTTATCGATTATTTGTACCTAATGGGAATAGCAATGGTAATGTTGAAAGCAGGCAAAGAATTGGAACATGAATTCCTTGATGTAATATTGAATTTGTTGCGCAAATTCATGTCCCCATGGAGGGTTTACAAGACTGCCTTTATTGTTATCTCCGATGGAGAAATAGGCGGCTAGTAAAGAGTTCACTGGAGACAGAATCTGGTTGTGTTCTTCGTAGTGGCAAACTTTGGGTTTTTGTTTATTTGCATAGAAGTTTTATGATATTTTGGCAAAAATGATGGAAATGGTTCTTAAATTATATCCTAATTATATCAAACCACTAATTTTACCATTTTATAATAAAATCCATATTTAGTTTGAAACAGTTAAGATTTATTAATGAATAGTTTCAAAATGTGAGGAATGTATGGAGTAAATAGCGCATAGGATGCACTATTTATTCATTAAATCGTCCAAACCCGTGGCGATTTTGAGAGCTTTACTCGATAACTGTATTGCAAACACAACATATTTCAACTTTGTGAAATTCACCGAATGGTGGGTATTATCAAATTTCCCTGGCAGGTTTTTAGGTTGAATGAACCCACATTATAGCTGGGAATCACTGATATGTGGCCAAAAAACAGAATCTTGGGGCATTCTAATCAGCTCTACTCTAAATAATCATGTGAATTTCTGTATAATTATTTATTGAAACTGATTAAACGGGAATGGACTACTTTCTACCAGTGGTAGAGACACGATCAAGGGATCCTTTAAACTAATTTGTTGAATAATTTTGCAGAAATACAATCTTCTAATCTGCATTTAATTGATGTGCGATAAATTCGGGGAAACGTACTGTTCAAGATAGTCACAAATTTAACACAGACATTTTATGGGATTTTTTCATGTAGCCGTCTTTGTTCTTGTATTTAAATGAATTTTAGCTGATATCATTTAAATTCTGAATGCTTTATCCGCCAGTGCAATCAATGCCTCATTTGCTTAATTTGTTAACATTCACCGGCTATATTAGGGCGTCTTAATGTTCGAATATTATTCAATGCGAGATTTCCCTTTTTGTGTTTCAAGTCACTGAGACCAGTGTCTCATATTTTTGCTGAGAAATGTGAAATAGAATGTCCTGAAAACTAAAAATTAACATAAATTAGTACGATTCATCCTGTGATTTTTACAATTTTTCAAGTTTTAGTAGTATAAGATCGTTTATTGCATTTCTTTTCATGTTAAGGATGTTTACCATGATACAATATTTTGCTAATTAGATCACTCAGATCAAACTTCTAAATTCAAATTCAAAATTCATGACAATACTTTTTATTGCTCTTCATAAGCATATAATTTGATGCTCCTAAGGCAATAAATTAAAAATAACTGGAATTTCAAGCAAAAGAAAATGATCAAATAAGCTAATAGTAGTTGGAATAAATATCTAGGTTCTTAATGGTTAAAGAGGAATCTGTCTTTCTATTAATATTAAAATAGCACCATCGCTATGAGTTGCAGCATATGTCCCATTTTTAAATAAAGGCCTTTTTGTA
Organism: Anomotaenia brevis; assembly: GCA_030710315.1. Classification (NCBI taxonomy): domain Eukaryota; kingdom Metazoa; phylum Platyhelminthes; class Cestoda; order Cyclophyllidea; family Dilepididae; genus Anomotaenia; species Anomotaenia brevis. Next base: position 2,436 of record JAUOZQ010000810.1, on the reverse strand, counting down.
ATATGCAATTTATATATCTGTTAATGAAGTCATGAAACAAAGGCAAAACATTATGAATATTCTTCTAGTGAAAAAATCAGATTTAATTCAACAATCCCGATAAAGGGAATTACTTTAGAAGACTAACTCTGTATAAATTTCATGAAAGCTGAATTCATTGTATGCATGTTAATTATCATCAAAGTGCGTTTTTGGGGGAATCTCCACCCCCGAAATCTTTTAAGAATCCCATTATTTTACTCCTTGTTTGCTGCATTATACACTCGTGGTGTAGGCTATCTCGAAATTTTAGAAAGCCCTTTTGAAGAGTTATAAACATGAAAAGATCACATGTTTCTTTACTGCATTTTGGGTAGAAATATGCCACTACATTACTATGAACAAGTTTACACTTATTTTCTTGTAAACAGACAAACTTCTTATTGGAATCATTGCTGCATCAGAAGCAACAGCAACAACAAATTTTTTTTAAATTTTCTATATAAGCAGGCGTGTGTTCAGCAGGTTCATTCCAAACATAAGGAACATGATTTCTACTGTTACTCTGCTTCCTATCACAATTCTGGGCTTAGTAGCTAGGATATCCAGTACGAAAACGTCCTTAGCACATCTTTACCAATGAACATTAGTAAAAATGTATTTCTTTGTAGCCGATCATATGCCAACGATCCAACAAGTCAATGCTCTCGCTAACAGTAAAATCGCAAAGGCCCTCAGAAGCATTTCTTTCGGAACTAAACATTTTCTTGCACAATACCCAGAAAATGATGAATTCCAGTCAACCTGTCAGAAGTCATCGAATACCAACACAACTTACGTTTGCGAAACATCTATTAGTAAGATTGAATTCCACGAGTATGTAGTATATGTGAGTTGCTTGAATTTCATATGATTTCCTCCCATGTTTAAAGTCATTAAGTGAGCATGGTTTTTTTCACCTATAGCGCTTAAGCGTAACTTTGATCAAAAGGAACAAAGCGATTCGTTTGGAGGACCTGCGCTTTAATGTTGTATATACCCTGACAGAAGACGGCAACCTGCGCTTGAACGAAACGAGCTCCTACTTTGCTGAAGTGTGTGGAATCCCATCCGGGAGCTTTTTGTACAATTGCACCAGTTTATTCGATTTTTTGCAACAAAAAGTTGTAGACGTCTAATTTACTTTCCTTAATAAAATCAATTTGTCCGGTTTTCTCAAATGGCTTTTGATTACTGTTGCACATATCTGTTTTCTAATAAATCTATTCGCTTCTCAGACTGCAGTTTGAGTTGCTTAATTTCGACTTTTTATTTATTCGATTCCAAAAATCAAATAAAAGATTTAACCTTTGTTAAATCATTTTTGTTTTCAGTTAATGTTTCTACAGACCCATTACTGGATATTACGCTTTATCCTTCAATATTTTTGAATTCATCAATAGAATTCATTCCTCTATATTGAATGGGTTGCATCATTCCCAGTAATTTTTTTTCTCTCATACCTCAAATATTCACGGGGAGCTAATGAATGCCTTGTAAATTGCACTAATTTGAATAAGTGCTATAGAACTGAATTTTGTTGGCCACTGTGATTGCGAATGTAAAATATTTTACTCACACCTCTTGTTCAGTTAGCTTGCAGTAAGACATTAAAGAGATGTTTAATGGTTTGCTGTGATATCGATGACAATACATAAATCATTATAGTGTGTAATATCCTATTCCATTGAACTTTTCTGCAACGATTTACGAAATTAAATTAAATACTTTCGCGGAGTAGTTGCCGCATATCAATACATATACAATGTTTAAATTTTATTTGAATTTACCCAAAAGTATAGTAATAGCCAGAAAAATAGTAATACTTAAATTTCACGAAATCCTAGATTCAATTTGGAAGTGCATCTTGAGGTTTGCTTATTAGAGTTAAATTCAGAGATCACCGAATCAACTATTGCTATTTATAGTAGCTTCATCGGTGAAAATTAAAGCGCGATCTGCAGTTCGGTGGTTATTTACATCATGAAGCAAACACAATGAATGATGAATAGAGAAAAATGCTGACTTAAATCGAAAGCATTAAGTTATCATACTGGAGGAGATGAGTCCCAATAATCACGACGTGCAAGGGTGATGCCCATTCATTTCATTGTTTACCACATGTATAGGTATAAGAGTAATTATTTAATTTGCACAAAGAGTCCTCTTTGAAAGTAACGTAGGTCTCATTTTGGTTATTGAAGGTGTTTAATGAAGAGAATTTGATTTCTAGGACAGTTTTAGGTTTCTTCACTCCTACACTGAATTCAGCCGCTATTTGAAGCTATTTTTGTTCATTTAGCTCTCTTGGTTGATGAAAATTAATTTTAGCTTACAATGTGTTTTTCTAATGGAATCTATCAGACATTACGCAGTTTATTTGTATCCTTATTTAATTAGTTATCGAACTGACCAAAA
>JAUOZQ010000809.1:0-23135 GCA_030710315.1 Anomotaenia brevis | reverse complement strand
GCAATTGGCTACGAAGCGATTTGGAAATGCCCTTGAAAAGGGTACAAATACCCGTTAAAAGGAAATTCCCATAATGCATTTTGGTGGGAAACTGTATTTGGGGAAATGACCGCACTCCACGGAAAGTATGAATCTGTTCGATATAGTTGGTGCGAATCCTCGTAATTTAGTTTGATGAGCAGTACTGCAAATGGTGGTGATTTCAGATAACTACTAGCACGGCAGAGATCGAAACGCGTGGTGTCGACTTCCTTGGATTTCTAGGGAAAAATGGTGCTGCACTCGGGCTTGGTTATGAGAAAGGGCCTATTAATGATTCGGTTCATAGTGAAATTGAGGTTTTATTTAGTATAGTTAATTTGGCAAGATATCAACATAATTGCAGAGGGTGAGGAACGTCGGTTTGAATTTCCAAGGCCTGAAGAGAGTGGTCTGTTACCGGTGAAACCTATTCGACAGAATGAAGCTCAGCGCGTTGGCGAACTCTTTGATTTAAATCAAGGTATCTTTTCTACCACACAATCGCCAATTGCTGTTATACCCCGTTGAATGAATAGACGCGGAGATCCCCGTTTCCGGAACGAAATATCAGGAGTTGAAAAAGTGCAATCCAAAGGTTAAGTCAACTAAGACTCATTCCAAAGTACAGAATCGCTCTTTCGTAAACAGCAGCAATAAGCACAAACGAAGGGGATCCCTCAGAATGCTTTGTTGGGAATAGGTCCACAACGCAGCAGGAAGATCGTTCGTTCGCAGGACGCACAGATCATCCTGTATCAGTTTCTAGCTTTGGTTGCTGTGTTCAAAAAACTGTTAGATACTCACCTACTCAAAGACTGTCCTCTATAGCCTTTCCAAGGAGATTTTTTGTGGACTGGACTATCTGCCACTCAGGTATGGTAGCCAACCACCAGCTTTTGTCCGGATGGATTCCTCAATACTTTTTCCATAGCACACTAAAGAAATGGGGTCTTTCATACAATGGAAGTCGCTAATCTAACTGATTAATTTCAGGTATGCCATTTGAGGTTGCTACACGTGAAATATGTGAAGAATGCGCATCTGCCATTAGGTCGTGTATTTCGCGTTTTCTATATTTTGGAATTGAGCAAATAACCCCTAGGCTCCTTTAGTATTAATCCTATGCCAACAAAAACTCCATGGAGGTTTGAAGAAGGCCTTACCTTTGTTATGCAAAGGTTGTGTGGTAGGCACACTTTTTGGGATGCATAGCACAGATACGAAAGGTTTCCAAGAGTCACCCGTAATCGGCAGAAGTCGGAGTGCTTGGAATCCTTTTCCTTTTAATAAAAAAGAGAGAAATGTTGATGTAAATTGTCAACAAAGGGCCAGAGTAATCGCATATTGGAGGAGCCTGTCAAGCTGATCACAGCCCACCTGTGCTAGTGGAGTCTGATTTAAATAGTAACCATGGAAATGTATCTCTTCTACCACATAGTTGGCTAATTTTCTCCATTCTTGTCAAATGGCGTTCACGAATGAGGTCTTTAAGTAAGTGATGAGTGATGCACCAGTAGTTAAAGAACTACGACCCAGAGATCAAATCAACTCAAAAAATCATTTCAAAGCACAGGATCGCCCTTTTGCAAACAACAGGAAGAACTCCAATAAACAAACGGAAGAGATCCCTCAAATTGAGTAGCGTCTTTTGCAGTTTTGGTGGAAATGGGACCGCTATATTTGACAGGAAGGTAGTTCGTTTACAGATTGCTCTCAGTCTTTGGCTTTGGTTGCCAGGTTGGAAACATGACTGGATACTAATCTAGTCCCAGACTGTCCCTCATCGTCTTCTTGACTTACATTTTTGCAGACGAGACAATATTACTGGGAAAATGTAATGCAATGTGATGTAATGTAATGTAGTGCTACCACTCAAGTATGGCAAACAATCCACTGTTGTTGTCCGGATGCACTTCTGCTCCTAATGCCAGCCACGGTAGTTTATTTGCAAAATTATAAACTTAGTCGCTGATGGAAAGAATCGTCGGTGCGAATTTTGAAGGTGGGGGGGGGGGGGAAAGTATCATACTGCTGGTGTCTGTTGAATCGATCACAGCTCAGCTGTTAGTGGAGTCTTGAATTCAAATCTAAGGGCTTGAAAAGCATATTTTCTTTTAAAAATCTGCCGAATTTTCACTCCATTCTCCTCGATTGAATCAATGAAAGGAACCTCCTATTCGGCGATTAATATTGCGGCTTTCGATTCATTGACGAACGATGCGTAGGGACTCCAGAAATCGACATCCAAAGGTCAAATAGACTGAAGGACTCATTTCGAAGTACAGGATCGCTCTTCTATAAACAACAGGGAGAGTTACAGTAAAAAACAAACAACAGGAAAGCTCTTGCAGTTTTGGTGGGAATAGGACCGCTACGTCGCACGAAGATTGCTCATTGGCAATCCTTGTAGCAGCAACATCGTTGAGGAAGAGCAGATCATCCGTTTGAAGTGTCACCCAATTCCAGACTGTGTCCTCCCATCGAATTTTGCTGCATTTTTTGCAGACGGGACAATCTAACATTGAAAACAATGCACTGTTTTCACTCAAGTAGGGCAAACAAACAGTACTTTTCGGCCTCTACTTCATTTTATAGACACTGGCCCCTGCTTGCTAAAGAAATAGGGGATCATACATGCGACTGAATTTGTCAAAGGAGATCGCAAATTTCGGCAAGGCATTCTAAGATGCTACTTGAAAGATATGAAGACTGCACGACTTGGCATCTTGGCTCCTTTGATAATAATCCTAGGCTAACAGAGCTTCCGTGACGATTCAAGGAGGCAGTTACTCTTCCTATATCACAGGGAAGTAGCTGGCGTAGAGGTGGTGTAGTAGCATACACCACACACGGATTTGAAAAGTTTTCAGAAGTCACAAGTAAACGTTAGGAGAAAATAGCAGTAATGGAAGAGTTGGTTTGGTCTACATCGTAGTCGATTCAGTGGATGTGGGAATCTGAAGGGATTCTGAGAAAGGATTCAGAAATGTGCGGATTACTCAGATGAGTAATCATGTAAGTAGTTGATATGTCATCCAATAGCTCGGCGGAAACGGAATTGCGTGGAACCCACTTTACTGTTTTCTGAAAGAACAGCGGTTCCCAGTGAAATAGGTGTTTTGCTTAGTTAAGTTTATTTGCAAAGGTACGAAGCGTCGATGTGCGTTTTCTAGGTGGGGGTGGGGGGGGCAGAGTGATCTTAGATTGGTGAAGCCTATCGTTTTGAGCACAGATCAAGTAGGAGATTATCTCTCCTTCCACGCAGTTCCCCATTTATTCAATTCTATTTTATGATGATAAATGAGGAATTCCCCGTTTACTCTGCTCAATAGTGTTGCCGTCAATCCAGTCAGGGGTTAAATCGACTACGAGAATCTTGTGAACAATAGGGTTGGCTGCAATGAACGTTAACGAAATGGACCAATCTGAATGCTGGGACTCTGCCGCAGTTTTGATGGAAATAGGACCACTGCGTCTCAGGAAGATCGTTCGTTTACAAGTTGCGTAGAAGCCACACATAAGAACGCAGGCGTCGAGCTTCGTTTTGTGGGTTCAAATTACGACTGGGTGTCCCTACGGCCTTATTGGCTGAATTCAGTGCAGGAGAGTCAACCTAGCTGTGAAAATAGCTCATTACTGCAGCTTTTGTCCGGAAGCAGTCTTGCCTCTACTCACACCAGACTTGGTGAAAAACTGGTCCTTGTCAAAGAGGTGGAGTCCTTTGTGAGATGGACTTCGACAAAGGAAATCGCAAATCCGTGCTTAATTATAGGCATGCCACTTAAAGTTTCTACACGAAATAAGTAGACTGCACGCCTGTCACTGGGTCGTGTATTTAGCATCTTATTTTATTTATTTAAAAATGGAGAAAACGTCATCTTGGCTCCTTTGGCCGTAGTTCTATGCCGACACAATTGCCATAGCAATTTAAAGCAGCACTCGTCCTTGCTGTCACAGGAAAGTAGTTGGTTTAGAGGTAGCATAGAAGCCACACATTTTAGGACGGGTAGCTCGAGGGAGTGTAATGGGAATTTAAATGTTTGCAAAAGCTGCAAGGAATCGTTGAAGCGAAATGTTAGTTGTTTCTTTTATGAGAAACTATTTGGAGGTGGAATTTATGGGACTTCAAACAGACTACCAGTAGAAGTGTGAATCCGTTTGCAGCTGGTGTGGGGATGCAGGAGATTGTAAGTTAGTTGGATGAGTGGTCATGCTAGTGGTTTGGATGACAAAATGTTGAGTTGTTGTTGTTTCCACCTTGCAGCACGGCCACATGCCCTACCAAGTGACGACAGATGCGGAGTTGGCCGCCGCCCTCCGCCCCGACGCCTTCTACCCGGAGATCCAGTCGAACGGCGCGGTTTCCACCGACGAGGAGGCTTCCTCCTCTCCCAGTGAGGATGAAGAGGAGACCGGCGATCGGTTCCCCGCCAAGAAGGCCGCTCCCACGAGCCACGTCTTCTTGCGCCGCCTCAACTTCAAACCGCGCAACGGCCTGCAGCCCCGCAACGCTCTCAACGGCCTCAACGGCTCCGCCTCGCCTCGAGTCCGGTTGGCCAGGGATGAGGAGGACCCTATCCCCGCTAAAGGCTAGACGTGATCCATCGCCTTGTCATCTTGTCATCTGATCGCTAACCTCGTATTTTACTACCAACGCGACCACCTCCCATAGTCAACATGTGCTAGGACACCTGAAATCTAGGCTCGATACACCCCGCCCCATCCCCTTTCTTTGTTCCTTTGTGTGAGTTTTTTTTTCTAACCCCCTCCTCCTGCCACGCAATGTGCCATTGACTACTTATCGTCGGCCTCCCGCGGTGTTTGGTTCTTATCACCAGCGAGTGTAAATTGAGTTGCGAGGAGAAATATATGTGTGCAGGAGGTGTTATTTTGTCAGAGGGCGTCTATCCGTTTTGGTGGGGCACAGAACTACCAATGGTGACTTGCTTGAAAGTCTTTACGTGAGTCAAATGACGGAGTATTCAAGAATCCGAAGAGGAAGAATTGTGTTACCTAGTATTTGTCGCATAGGTAACTTTAACTAGGATTTGGGTGTCTGACATGGTGTAATTGGCAGAAGAAAAGGAATTGCAGCATTAGTGTGAATTTGTGCCAACTTTGAAATCATATTTGTGTAATAGACATTGTAATAAGCTAATTAGATGGATGATACCACGAACGTAAATCTCAATTGGTCAGGAGTCCATAGAGATATGGGGCCTCTGGTAGGGCAGACATTTAATTTTCCCATTTATGCAGGTGCTGGACAAAATAATAGAAACACCTAGTTTTTCGTTATCATTGGTATCTTTGGAGATGATATAAATAACAGAAACTTAACATATTTTAGTGTTCTTGTATTCATTATTTTTGTCATTTGAAATAACTGCTGATGTTTGTAGATATTTAAAAATCGATCAATAACCTATGGAAATGGCAGTCATCTCGCATTTTCGAAGAGACATTATTTTTGCTGCACATATGGCAGGCAAAAGCATAACAGAAACTGCCCCCTGAATGCTTGGTGTTTCAAGAGACTACTGCCGACTTTGAAGGAGAGCGAAAAACTTCCTAAGCATTTCACAGGTGTGGCCGACACTTGTCGGAGTTGATGGCTGAGGGACTTTAAATCGGCTCCTTAAATCACTGAGGCCTCCTCAGTGAACACCTACAGAACCCACAAAAATACCACAAAAACACTTCCTCATCGGGAGCTGCACAAATCTGGACTCCATCAAGGAATAGCTGCAAGTAGAAAACATCTCTCAGACAAGTAATTCTCTCTCACTAATCATCGTCGTTTACCCTATTTCCGACCTCCGGCCGTGTCCCAAGTCAGGCGACAGCCGAAAGAGGCATTCGGTCCAGACTGATGCATTCTCCCAACCGTAAAACAAGATGATCCGAGGTGCTATTGCCTGGGAATCGGACCAATGATTTCCCTTCGTGGTGGAGGATTCTACGGCCAAGTCCATTTGAGAATTTTAGGCAGCTAAGTTCATCCGATTGTTCAAGAACTGTTTCCGGAGGAGATGATAATGCAACACCAATCCTCACAGCCATAATTGTTAATGAACAAGGTACAATCTAATGAAGTTGGGCATCTCATCTGGTCAGTATTACCCAGTATTTATGGCTAAAATGCCTTTGAAATCGTAACCTCGGACGGAGAATTGAGGCTGCAATTGCCGCAAAAGCCGATGAACCTACACCATAGTAATATATATATATATATTGGTTTTCAAGGCCTTTTCACTTCATTTTCCATTTGAGAAACAAATCTAAATAAAACCTCCGCATCATGAGGGTTTTGTTAAAACGTCATCACAGTGCCTACGTGCATTAGTGCTTTTTCAACCCACATTCTTCAATTCACTGTGCTGAAAGACATCTTAGGATCTGGATTGGACTAAGGTGAAAATAAATCACAATGAATGCAATTGGTTGTTGCCCGTTAGTGAAACGAAGATGGTACACAATGAAATTTCTAATTTGTGTATTTAGGGTGAATTGCGGAACTAAAACCGATGTGACTTTTCAATGGAGGAGCAGAATAAGTATTGGTTGAGCCCACAGAATTGATTGCAACTCAACTGCACCATGGGAGTTTTGGGTCCAAATTTTGTTTCAAGGTACTCCAACCTTCAAACAGTTAATTTTCTGTCACTTAGTTGTCGACTTTTGGCTCTATGAATGGAGAGGTCTCCATTTCCGGCAATCAGTAATGATAATTACTCCCACTTAGTATTAAATGATACATCAGAACCTAAAAATCCCCATCCAAAGGTCGATTGGCTTAAAAGAGTTATTTCAAATTACATGATTGCTCTTCTCTAAACACCAGTGTGAGTAGCAATAAACAAAAACAATGAAATCACCTGGAATGCAGTGAATCTTTCACAGGAGGATCATTCCTTTACAGGTAGCTTAGTAGACATGCATTTAAGGATGCAGAGGTTTGGTAGTTAGATTCAAAAAACGGTTGGATACTCAACTAGTCATAGTCTGCATTCCTCTATCGTCTTTTTAACTGAATTTTTTGTTGAATTGACAATAAAAAAAACAAAATATAACTTACAAATTCCACTCAAGTCTGGCAAACAATCCACAGCTTTTGTCCGAATACATTCCTGTCTCCACTTACACTGGAATTGGTGGAAAAAGTCTCAGTGGTGTTTTACGGGCACTGGTACTTGCCTGTTAAGGAAAGGAGGCCTAAGCTGTGATGCAATTCCAAAGGACAAATGGCACATCCAAGTGATCAATTGTAAGACACGCCTCTTTTGAGTTCCCACTTGAAAAATAAATCGGGGAACGCGTGTCTGCCATCGAATCGTACATAGAGCGTCTTGTTTATTTTGAAATTAAACTAATGGCACCTTGGCTACTTCAGGAAAAATTGAGCTACCAGCTCCTCCATATCCAATGAAGGAGCACTTAATCTTGCTGGTATCTTTTGCTTCTTAAGACGAAGTGACTGTAGCCGTAGCAGACATAGCATAAAGAGGCCATTCAGGAGAGAGAACTTGAAGAAATTTATTCCACCCTTTTTCAGACGAGTTAAATGTGCTGATGTACACAACGATTACCCCAAGATTACCCAATGAAAACACGAGGAAAATGGAGACTGGTCACATGTGAACGCTCTCGATTCCTACCAGAGAGTTGTATTCATCCAGCTTGCATAAAAATGATTCGTCGCTCCTGCCATGAAAATCGGGAGGGGATTACGTTAGCCCCCAAATGTTCCACCTATCTCCGTGAGCTGAAAAATCCCCAAGTATGAACTGGATACCAAGAGGCATTGGCGACTGCGAGATTGTGGTGGATAGCACTATGGATGCTTAAGCTTTTAGCCAACTGCCAATACACCTGAGGGAAGTACCGGCAATAGTCAATATCAATGTTTGACCTTCGCCGAACAACTCAGACCATCTTAACCCACCAGCAGACCATAAAGTGAAATTGAAGGTAATCTCCAGACAGATGCCAATCATAAATAACCATGCTTCCAGGACAACTACAAAAGCTAAGTTAATCAGCTATTGAATCAAAGCAGCAGGTTTTGAGGAGACCCTTCACCTCAGGAAAAGTGCAAAATCAGCTGGTTTCCGGCGGAGGCTGCAATGGGCACTGCTAATGGCTGAGGCTAATTTGAGTACGTCGTAGTGACCCTATGGTGGCCAGGGAGTATCTTTGCCCCACTACCCATGTTGTTTACCGATAAAACAGGTCAACCACACACACACACCAATCCAATATACACTCCTCTCTTTGGTTTGAGGGACTCATCGTACCTGTGGCAAGGAAGCCATCTAGGAAGAGAATCTAACAGCAGCTACTCGCTACAACGTCTCTTTGGCGACAATCGTGTAATCTCCTTGTCTACTAAAGTTTTTAACAGTTTGTAGCAGTTAACATGTTTTTTTCTTCGTAAAAAACTATCTGACTTCTCCCGAACAATCTAACTATTTCCCAGCTTCTCGCCAGAGTAGTGGCAGGAAACAGAAAGACAAAGAGTAGTGTCCGTGGGACTTTAGGGAAGTGGTGTTGCTGATTGGCATCAATCTTCACCATACCACAAGGAATCCCATTAAATTCGCAAGGCGAATAGAGATAGAGCATAGGAATATTTGACGAAACATTCTTACGTCTTTCAGGAGTAGTTGTGTTCAGCCAACTTTAGCGACGTGTTTGCAGGTTGGCCGAAAGTGAGTAGGAGTCACTGGTAGTGAGCGTAAGGTCACCGCAGTACTTTTACTCATTATTGGCGGGTGCAGACTAGGTACGAAATTAGTACCCACCTGCGAGACCTCCAAATTAGTGTCCTGGTGCGTATTAACTGACGCGAAATAGGGACGCGACAGCCATAAAAGCACATTTATGTTCGTAAATGGCGATTTTTCGATGGAATATTTCATGAGATCGCTGTATTAATGGAATTAATTACTAGGTCAACCAAAGTGGGAATCTTACTTATTTGTAATACGCGAACTCCAACTGTGTCTTTTTCAAAAACCAATGAGAAAATGCACTCTGATTTATCAAAAAGATATCAATAATCGTTTTTGAGTTGGTGGATCGAGTTCTATTTTTTGTAAGAAATCAGACTGAATTCTTCCTAAACGTGGCAATGACGGAATGATTACCAAAGAACTATCCAATTTGCGTGGTTACTAAACTATCTTTGATCATAAATGTGAAAATGTTTCGAGTATAACCTATTTTAGCTTAAGTTATCAAAATTAAGTGGCAATGATTATGACAATGTTAATCTCAATCTTTCTGAAAGCGATAGTTAATCTGATAAGGAGAAAAACGCTTATTTCTTCCAATCTTTCTTCTAAGATATTTGAACTTCGTAATTACAAAAGATTTAACAGAAGCAGATAGATTTAAAAAGAGGCACACGTTTAAAAGATAATAGCACATGCTTCAGGAAGTGAGACAGCACAGGGCATGGTCCAAAGCAAAGAAACTCAAATTTGCTTAATTGTACTAAAGAAGTGGCCTCGCGTTCGCCTGTTGGCCAACCAGCAAGCGCGTTGCTAAAGCTGACTGAACGCAGTTCACCTCACGCGACTCAAGAACGCCCACGTCACATCAGTGTCCTGAAGTCATCTTGCCCAGAATGTACAAGTACTGGTAGAAGTCAGAAAATTCGGCGTGGACCTCGGAGGGGATTTCGGTGAGTACACACTGAGACCGACAACGAATTAATATTGTGAATGCTGCGTTTGTTATTGGTGAATTAAAACTGTGCCCTATCTCTCTGGGTAATCTTGTAGCACAAATACTGACACAAACACGAGGATATCACTGACAGGTCGAAAATACCAATTCACAAAAACTTCATCGGGAAAATGTTTTCGTGTGTCTAAATAATATACTTAAAATTTGAATTTAAGATGGCGCTTCTTTCATGAAGGTGTTCTTGATCAGGCGCTAGTTATTAAGCCATTGCTTACTTCATTAGAACTTTATCTCAAATACTGTACTGCAAACCCATTGTGTGTGATTAAAGATTTTACTTTCTTAATATTATTATTTTCATTGTGGGTAAGAAGTAAACCTATAACCTCTGTATGTGGAGAAGGAAATAGTTGAATATTCTTTCATGGGAGCCAACATTATTCATTTGAGTTAACAAAAGTATTGTTTTGGGCACAGCTTGTCCGACTTGGATAAACCTATCACACAATATTGATTAAATGTTCCTTCGCCAATATGTCTTTCCTGATTGTCTATGACTTCCTTCCATCTATTAACAATCTTATTAATAACTTCGTCAATGTAAAATTGTTGTGTTTTTCATTATTTAAAGAACTCCTAAATGGCATTTTAAAGCTCTTCCTGCGGCTTTTGCAAAATCTGCCGTTTCTTTCCAATTATTTTGTAAGATACGAACCAAATGTTAGTCTGAGGAAGGAGCAAGGAATATTTTTCTTAAACAAGGTCTTCGAACTTTTGTGCCTTGTGGGAGATCGTGCATTGTCCTGATAAAGCATTAACTTTTTTCGACCAACTAGAGCTGGTCTTTGGTCACTCAAACTTTGTTGCAAGCGCTCTAATTACTAACAGCAGATTTGAGCATCTAAAAGTGCATCATTCTTTGCCTCTCCAACCCGATGTTTTCACACGAAGCTCCCTTTTAGGTTGTGGCAGTGGTTGGGGTCTTCGTCAAACTCACGAAGCCACAGTCTATGAAGATTAAAATATCCACAAAAGATCTATTTTTGGCCAGTCGGCAGTTGTAAGTTCATCCACTAAAATGATTGAAAAGTTAGCTAAAATGGAGGGGAGAAGAACAGATTTGAAATTATTTCCACTTTTTCAAGTTCTTGAAATGACCAAGGACAGTTGTACGGCCTGAACGAAGCTGAATTGTAAATTTTCAACTCAACCTATCAAGAAGGATAACCTTCTTCAAGGGTTGCTATTCCGATGTTGACAGGGTTTTAATCAAGTAAATTTTAATTTCCTGTCATGTAAAATAAAATTTTATTCTTTTTAATGCATCTTAACGTAAAAATACTTTCAGCTTTACTAGATATTATAAATATCATATAAGTTGGTGACCAGTATTTGCAAAGCACTGGCTTGATGAAGTCAAAGAAGCTATACTGTAACCTTAAAGTATTGCATCGTGATTTGCCCATGAAACGTGCAAGGTTTTTCACGTTGTGTAAAGCGAAAGTAACAGCACCCATTTTCGCTTTACTACGAGACGGAATCATCTTTACGGTTATGTAAGGCTATTTCGGTCGCAAGAGTCTGGCAAACTCCGTTTTCCTAGCTAAATTACAATGAATTTCTGTTGAGGAAAAGAGTAGAGATGGGTTGCTCCGGCGAACATGAAGCTCTATTTTTTCCTTAACAAGATATATTTTCTATTTTATTTTAACTGTTTAGCCCAGTAGTACTAGATATAAGGCCGTGCGTTGACTTAACACGTAGGCAGTATGAAGTTGAATTTTTCTGCTGATCATAAACAGTTTAGCAACCAAAAGAACCGTTTTCAATTCTCTAAATAATCAAATTTTATCTCACAGAAAAATAAAATATAAATAGCTTGATAAAAAGTCTGCCATCATGGGAGTACAAAAGAATCATTTGAGACCATGCTTTATGGGTACAAGAAAGGACACTCAGTAGACGACGAACCCAGAAGTAACATTTATACTTCGATGAATGTGTGATCGGAAAGAACTTGCAGAGGATGATTTGGGAAATTTGTAATTGGAGATTTCAAACTCTACGAAGATGAAAATTGAACCGGATGACGTTAGATGACAAACTTGTTAAAGAACAGCCCCTGAAGAAGCTTATCCTGCCGCATGGATTGAGTTGGATTTGGCAAGGGAACTTTAAGGCTGTGGAGAAGATTTTGCCAATCTTGTGGGGTGGCCAGGAACTTTGTACCACCTAATGCAGCAAAAATTAGTACTCGCATCTACTGTCAGAAATCAGAGAACGTTTGAACCAAGCTCTTAGTAGCAAAAACCTAGTCTGTTTAAGCAAAATGGATAATATTTCATCGGAACAACCGCCCCCACACAAGAGATGGAATAATAAAATTCCCCTTTTACCTTATTCTTTCGATTCTGCCCCTTCAGACTACTTACATTTATTTCGTTGCTTACTAAATCATTTGCAGCCACAGGAAGATGTTTAATGTGACATTGTGAGTTCTTCAGATCAAAAACAAGAGAATTTTGCAATAATGGAGGTATTAATGAGCTTTAGATGCAAGAAAGGAAGGTATAGATAACCAGGGAAAGTAAAGTGATGATTAAAAGTTTATTTATATGTAATATTTGGTCACTTGTTTTAATTATTAAAAATTTTCAGTCTTTTGAATGTACAATATTTTTGAAAACTTCACTTCCTGGAGAAGCAAGAACTTATCTTATCTTAAATTAAAAGGGACTAGATTTTGTGGCTATAAATAACGTCGTTGGTTCGTTGTGAATTTATTTTTTGGAATAGCAAGGAAGCAAGCAGGACACCGGTAGAATGTCCAGCGTCGACTTCAAATCAGGCTAAAATTTACCTTAACAGAAATTTCGCAATAGATGAATTTCGACGATGTCTTTAGATTGAGAAATTGTTACAGTATATTTGTGAAACTAGGCTTATATGCGAAGGAAATTGCCAAAAAATTATCTAGGAATTGTGATTAAACAAAGCAATTCATTAAATATTAAATTACTTCAAGTTTCAGTCATTGATGTACTTTCCATCATTATCCTTGACTTTCATCCATCTGCAACAAGCTTATTAATGCCATTATCGTGAAATTTTTCCGGTTTCGAATTACTGACAGTAGCTATGAGTATTAATTGTTGCTGCACCAGGAGGTGACAATTTGCAATGGAATGTGCCATGGCGACTTCACCCATTGCATAACCTTTTCAGCGGATGTGACTGGGTCTTTCCCTTTAAAACCTCTCCACTGCCTGAAAAGCTCAACAATTCCGTACAATATCTCTTTTTGTCAGCCGTCAGTATAGCAGCCTAAAATGGTGAAATAAGTTGGAGAGAATCAAGGAGAGAAGACCTGAGATTGTTTTAAGGCACCCATTCATGAGGCACTCATTTTCCAATTTTGGGAGATTTTCCAAGCTTTGAAGATAACAATGAACAATGAATGCAACTGGACGTCGTCTGGTTCGATCTTTATCTTCGTCGAGGGTGAAATCTCCGCTTGTTAATTTCGCAAGCCATCTTCTGCACACACATTTCTCTCCATAAACGAGTGAATTTTCTAACCGTTTTGTCGGTTACTGAGTGCCCTTTCCTAAACTCACAAAACTATGAGCCTTAAATGGTTACACTCAAGCAAATTCTAATTGTATTGTTGAGTAAAATGAAATTTGATCAGTTTAAATACATCTAAATACACTTATGATGTTCAGCTACATTGGAGATTAGGAATTACTCTTAAAATTTCGTTAAAATTATAAAGATTCAATTCAGACAGAATTTTTGGTACCACGATATACTAATCTTTGCAACTTTTTAGGCAGATTCATCGCAGGTGAAAATTTGATGGGTTTTTAAATGAAAACTGTGCTACTTGAGTCGATCGTCACTATGAAGTCACCTTTCCTAATAACCCCACATGGCCTTGAACTCTGGTATCATAAAATGATGTTAACACAACCCAAAAATTTGATAATTTCTCCCAACTGCAACTAATAAAGTATTTTTGGATTTAGAAAACATTTCAGGATTTATAAATTAAATGCTATTGTGTTGCATGCTCTTATGAGGATGTCTAGTAAACAGTAACGTTGAGATATCTTTCACTGGCGGAAACGGAGATTTTAACGGAGATAAATTTCCCCTGACGTGTTTTCAAGTTCTGTCTTGGCAAGCCAAAGACCACAAAATCTCTAACATATTTCCAAATCAACATTTATTGTATTTTATCGTCAAAATTTAAGAGATACCTGAGTATTTATGAAAGAATAAACTCTCTAAGCACCTGCAAGTTGATGGAGAACATTTAACTGAGTGTTAAAACTACTTTGTGAAATTAAACATAATTAAATTAATTATCAGAACCTAAAACCACAACACCTCCTTAAGTTGGATTGTCTCAAAAGAAATAGACTCAAAGATATTATTCAAGTTCACTTGGCAATATTATAGTAAAACTGGAATCAAATGGATAATGCTAACACTTCGACAAAATTTATCTTAAATTTTCAATTCAAGGATATAAAATTATCTGGTTTTCCAAAATAAATTAGTTTTGATTTTCTCTCATTGGATCAATTAACTTCGAGATTGTTCATGCTCAATCGCTTTAAATGCTCAAACATATTTTAAAGATGAAAGTGGGATAACATTTTAATTTATCTTGATTTAAGTGAAATTTTCTTGGAGACTGTGATGAAATGGATGCTTTAAAAGACGAAAATGAGATGAATGGAACAATTTATTTCAGTTTAGGAGATTTTTCAATCAGCCCCAAATTAGTTTAGAGATTACATGACGACTAGACATTTAATTACTAACAGATAGGCATAAATAACTTTTGTGAAAAAAAGCAATTCAAGTTTAAGGAATAAATCTTGTCTATTTAGTTGCATAATAATAACAAATGCAATTCCTTTAATCTTCTTACGTTTTCGCAGAATTTCAAATAATGAAATATCAGAGCATCAGTACAAATACTACCTTCAGTAGTACTTTTTTGCAGGTGGCTAAAAGCTTAGGCATCCATAGTCCCAGCCACCACAATTTCGCAGTCGCCAATGCCTCTTCGTATCCAGTTCATACTTGGGGATTTTTCAGCTCTCGGAGATAGATGGAACATTTGGGGGCTACCACAATCCCCTCCCGATTTTCATGTCAGGAGCGACGAATCATTTTTATGCAAGCTGGATGAATACAACTCCCTGGTAGGAATCGAGAGCGTTCACATGTGACCAGTCTCCATTTTCCTCGTGTTTTCATTGGGTAATCTTGGGGTAATCGTTGTGTACATCAGCACATTTAACTCATCTGAAAAAGGGTGGAATAAATTCCTTCAAGTTCTCTCTCCTGAATGGCCTCTTTATGCTATGTCTGCTACGGATACAGTCACTTCGTCTTAAGAAGCAAAAGATACCAGCAAGATTAAGTGCTCCTTCATTGGATATGGACGAGCTGGTAGCTCAATTTTTCCTGAAGTAGCCAAGGTGCCATTAGTTTAATTTCAGAATAAACAAGACGCTCTATGTACGATTCGATGGCAGACACGCGTTCCCCGATTTATTTTTCAAGTGGGAACTCAAAAGAGGCGTGTCTACAATTGATCACTTGGATGTGCCATTTGTCCTTTGGAATTGCATCACAGCTTAGGCCTCCTTTCCTTAACAGGCAAGTACCAGTGCCCGTAAAACACCACTGAGACTTTTTCCACCAATTCCAGTGTAAGTGGAGACAGGAATGTATTCGGACAAAAGCTGTGGATTGTTTGCCAGACTTGAGTGGTATTAGTAAGCTATATTTCGTCTTTTAGGTTGTCAATTCAACAAAAAATTCAGTTAAAAAGACGATAGAGGAATGCAGACTATGACTAGTTGAGTATCCAACCGTTTTTGAATCTAACTACCAAACCTCTGCATCCTTAAATGCATGTCTACTAAGCAACCTGTAAAGAAACGATCTTCCTACGAAAGATTCACTGCATTCCAGGTGATTTCATTGTTTTGTTTATTGCAGCTCTCACTGGTGTTTAGAGAAGAGCAATCATGTAATTTGAAATAACTCTTTTAAGCCAATCGACCCTTGGATGGGGATTTTTAGGTTCTGATGTATCATTTAATATTAAGTGGGAGTAATTATCATTACTGATTGCCGGAAATGGAGACCTCTCCATTCATAAAGCCAAAAGTCGACAACTAAGTGACAGAAAATTAATTGTTTGAAGGTTGGAGTACCTTGAAACAAACTTCGGACCCAAAACTCCCATGGTGCAGTTGAGTTGTAATCAATTCTGTGGACTCAACCAATACTTATTCTGCTCCTCCATTTAAAAGTCACACCGGTTTTAGTTCCGCAATTCACCCTAAATACACAAATTAGAAATTTCATTGTGTACCATCTTCGTTTCACTAACGGGCAACAACCAATTGCATTCATTGTGATTTATTTTCACCTTAGTCCAATCCAGATCCTAAGATGTCTTTCAGCACAGTGAATTGAAGAATGTGGGTTGAAAAAGCACTAAGGCACGTAGGCACTGTGATGACGTTTTAACAAAACCCTCATGATGCGGAGGTTTTATTTAGATTTGTTTCTCAAATGGAAAATGAAGTGAAAAGGCCTTGAAAACTAATAATAAATATATTTTACTATGGTGTAGGTTCATCGGCTTCCGCGGCAATTGCAGCCTCAATTCTCCGTCCGAGGTTACGATTTCAAAGGCATTTTAGCCATAAATACTGGGTAATGCGATTGAGGTCTGGGGATTAAACTGACCAGATGAGATGCCCAACTTCATTAGATTGTACCTTGTTCATTAACAATTATAGCTGTGAGGATTGGTGTTGCATTATCATCTCCTCGGAAAACAGTTCTTGAATCATCGGATGAACTTAGCTGCCTAAAATTCTCAAATGGTCTTGGCGTAGAATCCTCCACCACGAAGGGAAATCATTGG
The DNA here is from genome assembly GCA_030710315.1 of Anomotaenia brevis. Taxonomy (NCBI): domain Eukaryota; kingdom Metazoa; phylum Platyhelminthes; class Cestoda; order Cyclophyllidea; family Dilepididae; genus Anomotaenia; species Anomotaenia brevis. The sequence goes on along the minus strand of JAUOZQ010000809.1, from coordinate 6,457 downwards.
TCCGATTCCCAGGCAATAGCACCTCGGATCATCTTGTTTTACGGTTGGGAGAATGCATCAGTCTGGACTGAATGCCTCTTTCGGCTGTCCCCTGACTTGGTACACTTGGCCGGAGGTCGGAAATAAGGTAAACGACGATGATTAGTGAGAGAGAATACTTGTCTGAGAGATGTTTTCTACTTGCAGCTATTCCTTGATGGAGTCCAGATTTGTGCAGCTCCCGATGAGGAGGTGTTTTTGTGGTATATTTGTGGGTTATGCAGGTGTTCACTGAGGAGGCCTCAGTGATTTTAGGAGCCGTGGATTTGCGATCCCCACTACCATTTCGATTTAAAGTACCTCAGCCATCAACTCCGACAACTTTCGGCCACACCTGTGATTTGCTGAGGAAGTTTTTCGCTCTCCTTCAAAGGCGGCAGTAGTCTCTTGAAACACCAAGCATTCAGGGGGCAGTTTCTGTTATGCTTTTGCCTGCCATATGTGCAGCAAAAATAATGTCTCTTCGAAAATGCGAGATGACTGCCATTTCCATAGGTTATTGATCGATTTTTAAATATCTGCAAACATCAGCAGTTATTTCAAATGACAAAAATAATGAAAACAGAAACACTAAAATATGTCAAGTTTTTATTGTTTATATCATGTCCAAAGATACCAACGATAGCGAAAAAGCTAGGTGTTTCCATTATTTTGTCCAGATCCTGCATAAATGGGAAAATTAAATGTCTGCCCTACCAGAGGCCCTATATCTCTATGGACTCCTGACCAATTGAGATTTACGCTCGTGGTATCATCCATCTAGTTAGCCTATTACAATGTCTATTACACAAATATGACTTCATAGTTGGCATAAATTCACACTAATGCTGAGATTCCTTTTCTCCTGCCTATTACATCCTAGTTAAAGTTACCTATGCGACAAATACTAGGTAACACAATTCTTCCTCTTCGGATTCTTGAAACCTCCGTCATTTAACTCACGTAAAGACTTTCAAGCAAGTCACCATTGGTAGTTCTGTGCCCCACCAAAACGGATAGACGCCCTCTGACAAAATAACACCTCCCGCACACATATATTTCTCCTCGCAACTCAATTTACACTCGCTGGTGATAAGAACCAAACACCGCGGGAGGCCGACGATAAGTAGTCAATGACACATTGCGTGGCAGGAGGAGGGGGTTAGAAAAAAAAACTCACACAAAGGAACAAAGAAAGGGGATGGGGCGGGGTGTATCGAGCCTAGATTTCAGGTGTCCTAGCACATGTTGACTATGGGAGGTGGTCGCGTTGGTAGTAAAATACGAGGTTAGCGATCAGATGACAAGATGACAAGGCGATGGATCACGTCTAGCCTTTAGCGGGGATAGGGTCCTCCTCATCCCTGGCCAACCGGACTCGAGGCGAGGCGGAGCCGTTGAGGCCGTTGAGAGCGTTGCGGGGCTGCAGGCCGTTGCGCGGTTTGAAGTTGAGGCGGCGCAAGAAGAGGTGGCTCGTGGGAGCGGCCTTCTTGGCGGGGAACCGATCGCCGGTCTCCTCCTCATCCTCACTGGGAGAGGAGGAAGCCTCCTCGTCGGTGGAAACCGCGCCGTTCGACTGGATCTCCGGGTAGAAGGCGTCGGGGCGGAGGGCGGCCGCCAACTCCGCATCTGTCGTCACTTGGTAGGGCATGTGGCCGTGCTGCAAGGTGGAAACAACAACAACTCAACATTTTGTCATCCAAACCACTAGCATGACCACTCATCCAACTAACTTACAATCTCCTGCATCCCCACACCAGCTGCAAACGGATTCACACTTCTACTGGTAGTCTGTTTGAGGTCCCATAAATTCCACCTCCAAATAGTTTCTCATAAAAGAAACAACTAACATTTCGCTTCAACGATTCCTTGTAGCTTTTGCAAACATTTAAATTCCCATTACATTCCCCCGAGCTACCCGTCCTAAAGTGTGTGGCTTCTATGCTACCTCTAAACCAACTACTTTCCTGTGACAGCAAGGACGAGTGCTGCTTTAAATTGCTATGGCAATTGTGTCGGCATAGAACTACGGCCAAAGGAGCCAAGATGACGTTTTCTCCATTTTTAAATAAATAAAATAAGATGCTAAATACACGACCCAGTGACAGGCGTGCAGTCTACTTATTTCGTGTAGAAACTTTAAGTGGCATGCCTATAATTAAGCACTAGGATTTGCGATTTCCTTTGTCGAAGTCCATCTCACAAAGGACTCCACCTCTTTGACAAGGACCAGTTTTTCACCAAGTCTGGTGTGAGTAGAGGCAAGACTGCTTCCGGACAAAAGCTGCAGTAATGAGCTGTTTTCACAGCTAGGTTGACTCTCCTGCACTGAATTCAGCCAATAAGGCCGTAGGGACACCCAGTCGTAATTTGAACCCACAAAACGAAGCTCGACGCCTGCGTTCTCATGTGTGGCTTCTGCGCAACTTGTAAACGAACGATCTTCCTGAGACGCAGTGGTCCTATTTCCATCAAAACTGCGGCAGAGTCCCAGCATTCCGATTGGTCCATTTCGTTAACGTTCATTGCAGCCAACCCTATTGTTTACAAGATTCTCGTAGTCGATTTAACCCCTGACTGGATTGACGGCAACACTATTGAGCACAGTAAACGGGGAATTCCTCATTTATCATCATAAACTAGAATAGAATAAATGGGGAACTGCATGGAAGAAGAGATAATCTCCTACTTGATCTGTGCTCAATTCGATGGGCTTCACCAATCTAAGATCACTCTGCCCCCCCCCCCCCCAACCACCTAGAAAACGCACATCGACGCTTCGTACCTTTGCAAATAAACTTAACTAAGTAAAACTCCTATTTCACTGTGAACCGCTGTTCTTTCAGAAAACAGTAAAGTGGGTTCCACGCAATTCCGTTTCCGCCGAGCTATTAGGTGACATATCAACTACTTACATGATTACTCATCGGAGTAATTTGCACATTTCTGAATCCTCTCTCAGAATCCTTTCAGATTCCCACCTCCACTGAATCGACTACGATGTAGACCAAACCAACTCTTCCATTACTGCTATTTCCTCCTAACGTTTACTTGTGACTTCTGAAAACTTTCCAAATCCGTGTGTGGTGTATGCTACTACACCACCTCTACGCCAGCTACTTCCCTGTGATATAGGAAGAGTAACTGCCTCCTTGAAACGTCACGGAAGCTCTGTTAGCCTAGGATTATTATCAAAGGAGCCAAGATGCCTTTTTTCTTAAGTTTAAAAATAAACATAATGTTAAATACACAACCTGATGACTGTCGTGCAGTCTTCATATCTTTCAAGTAGCAATTTAGAATGCCTTGCCAAATTTGCGATCTCTTTGACAAACTCAGTCGCATGTATGATCCCCTATTTCTTTAGCAAGCAGGGACCAGTGTCTATAAAATGAAGTAGAGGCCGAAAAGTACTGTTTGTTTGCCCTACTTGAGTGAAAACAGTGCATTGTTTTCAATGTTAGATTGTCCCATCTGCAAAAGATGCAGCAAAAAGACGATGGGAGGACACAGTCCGGAATTAGATGACACTGAAAACGGATGATCTGCTCCTCCTCAACGATGTTGCTGCTACGAGGATTGCCAATGAGCAATCTTCGTGCGACGTAGCGGTCCTATTCCCACCAAAACTGCAAGAGCTTCCCTGCATTCCGAAGGATCTCCGTTGTTTATCCTTACCGTAACTCTCCCTGTTGCTTATAGAAGAGTGATCCTGTACTTCGAAATGAGTCCTTCAGTCTATTTGACCTTTGGATGGCGATTTCTGGAGTCCCTACGCATCGTTCGTCAATGAATCGAAAGCCTCAATATTGATCGCCGAATAGGAGGTTCCTTTCATTGATTCAATCGAGGAGAATGGAGTGAAACTTCGGCAGATTTGTAAAAGAAAATATGCTTTTCAAGCCCTTAGATTTGAATTCAAGACTCCACTAACAGCTGAGCTGTGATCGATTCAACAGACACCAGCAGTATGAGACTTTCCCCCCCCCCACCTTCAAAATTCGCACCGACGATTCTTTCCATCAGCGACTAAGTTTATAATTTTGCAAATGAACTACCGTGGCTGGCATTAGGAGCAGAAGTGCATCCGGACAACAACTGTGGATTGTTTGCCATACTTGAGTGGTAGCACTACATTACATTACATCACATTCCCCCAGTAATATTGTCTCGTCTGCAAAAATGTAAGTCAAGAAGACGATGAGGGACAGTCTGGGACTAGATTAGTATCCAGTCATGTTTCCAACCTGGCAACCAAAGCCAAAGACTGAGAGATGTGTTCTCAAATGCGTTACCACTAAGCAATCTGTAAACGAACTACCTTCCTGTCAAATATAGCGGTCCCATTCCCACCAAAACTGCAAAAGACGCTAGTCAATTTGAGGGATCTCTTCCGTTTATGTTTGTTGGAGTTCTTCCTGTTGTTTGCAAAAGGGCGATCCTGTGCTTTGAAATGATTTTTTGAGTTGATTTGATCTCTGGGTCGTAATTTTTTAACTTCTGGTGCATCACTCATCACTGACTTGAAGACCTCATTCGTGAACGCCATTTGACAAGAATGGAGAAAATTAGCCAACTGTGTGGTAGAAGAGATACATTTCCATGGTTAATATTTAAACCAGACTCCACTAGCACAGGTGGGCTGTGATCAGCTTGACAGGCTCCTCCAATATGCAATTACTCTGGCCCTTTGTTGACAATTTACATCAACATTTCTCTCTTTTTTATTAAAAGGAAAAGGATTCCAAGCACTCCGACTTCTGCCGATTACGGGTGACTTTTGGAAACCTTTCGTATCTGTGCTATGCATCCCAAAAAGTGTGCCTACCACACAACCTTTGCATAGCAAAGGTAAGGCCTTCTTCAAACCTCCATGGAGTTTTTGTTGGCATAGGATTAATACTAAAGGAGCCTAGGGGTTATTTGCTCAATTCCAAAATATAGAAAACGCGAAATACACGACCTAATGGCAGATGCGCATTCTTCACATATTTCACGTGTAGCAACCTCAAATGGCATACCTGAAATTAATCAGTTAGATTAGCGACTTCCATTGTATGAAAGACCCCATTTCTTTAGTGTGCTATGGAAAAAGTATTGAGGAATCCATCCGGACAAAAGCTGGTGGTTGGCTACCATACCTGAGTGGCAGATAGTCCAGTCCACAAAAAATCTCCTTGGAAAGGCTATAGAGGACACAGTCTTTGAGTAGGTGAGTATCTAACAGTTTTTTGAACACAGCAACCAAAGCTAGAAACTGTTACAGGATGAGCTGTGCGTCCTGCGAACGAACGATCTTCCTGCTGCGTTGTGGACCTATTCCCAACAAAGCATTCTGAGGGATCCCCTTCGTTTATGCTTATTGCTGCTGTTTACAAAAGAGCGATTCTGTACTTTGGAATGAGTCTTAGTTGACTTAACCTTTGGATTGCACTTTTTCAACTCCTGATCGTTCCGGACACGGGGTCCCGCGTCATCACACGGGGCAGCATTGGCGATTGTGTGGTAGAAAAGACACTTTGATTTAAATCAAAGAGTCCGCCAACGCACTGAGCTGCATTCTGTCGAATAGGCTTCACCGGTAAGAGACCACTCTCTTCAGGCCTTGGAAATTCACATCGACGTTCCTCACTCTCTGCAATTATGTTGATATCTTGGCAAATTAACTATACTAAATAAAACCTCAATTTCACTATGAACCGAACCATTAATAGGCCTTTTCTCATAACCAAGCATGAGTGCAGCACCATTTTTCCCTAGAAATCCAAGGAAGTCGACACCACGCGTTTCGATCTCTGCCGTGGTAGTAGGTGTCAGAAATCAACACCATTTGCAGTACTGCTCATCAAACTAATTTACGATGATTCGCACCGGCTATAGCGAACAGATTCATACTTTCCGTGGAGTGCGGTCATTTCCCCAAATACAGTTTCCCACCAAAATGCATTATGGGAATTTCCTTTTAACGGGTATTTGTACCCTTTTCAAGGACATTTCCCAATCGCTTCGTAGCCAATTGCTTGATATTTGAGAATCCAGCTCGTGGGCGTTATTGCATCTACCTTTTATGCGAAATGGTTTTTTTGCCTTTCATGCTCTCCACAAATTCTAAGGAAACGACTTCAGGGGTGGCAAAAGCACCAACTGGTCCTGAGTGTGGGGGTTTTCGATTTATCGAAACGGGCTCCTTTTCCTTCCCAAAGCTTGGTTCAAACGGCGTCCTAGTTGCTCACAGTATTTTTGAGCATTGATTGGAGCTGCATTATGAGGCAACAATTCAAAGTGGATTATTCCTTGCCCATTCTGCAAGGCTAACCACAGAAGAACATTGCCCAATGAAGTTCCCATCTCGTTGGCTCTGACTGCGGGGTCTTTCCTCTTTACGACTCTGCCATTGCCTACGACGCTTGACATTCAATAAATCGTCCATTTTTCGTCG